>JAGDQP010020478.1:4643-16781 GCA_022664845.1 Lepisma saccharinum | reverse complement strand
TTTTAATTTTAATTTTAATTTTAATTATAGCCTTTAGGCATCTAAGGCTCAGGTCGTATAGACCTTTGAAGTCGGTCTCAGAGCTTCACTACACAGACACAGCTAGGAACTAAATTCAAAAGCCAATAACTTACAAACGCGTAAGGTGGTCGAATATAACAACACTATCGTATTTCCCGAAGTAAACGGCATTCGAAGATCTACACTTGACCCACTATCAGTCTAAAGTTTTCACCCAAATCCAAGTTGCCAGCCTTTAAGCTGATAGCTATTCTATTACCGCTGAGTATGTGAGAGATTTCTTCCATCTCAGTTACCACTGACAAACATTTGGAAGATATACTTTTATTCGTAACAGAATATAAGGAGTGTTTTCAGACTTCTAACAGGGAACAGACACCTTGTAAAACTATCGATAGTGGTGAAATTAATATATATATATATAAATATACATTCTGTCTTATGCGCAAAAACACCATCATGAAAAGTTACAGTTATTAAAAAACTGTTGTTTTCAACGCTGGTTCAAGTACAAAACTATAATAGTTGAGAGATAGGTAGCAATAAAAATATGCTAAACTAGATAATAATTTTCATCCTATATAATTAGGTAGTATTATCTCGACAAATGTAGTACATAGACTAATACAAAATGACCGCGGAAATGTTCGGAGATAAAAATGTGCTGCTTAGTAGAAGTGCCAAACACCAATTATAGTATTTGCTTTCCTGCTGCTAAAACTTCCAACGTAAGATGTTTAGATTGAATTTTGCATCAATTTTGAATTTAAATAGCTTCAAAAATTTTACTATTACTGAAAAATTAAAACTGAATTAAGAACAGAAAGTTAAGCAGGCACAGAACATTTGATGATATTTTTGTTTATACTTTGTTCAGTGCAGACTATGATATTTGCCTATTTATTGCTGGAGACAATCACTTTTATAGGTTCTTGTTCTTAATCTTGGAGTCTGAAACTTTGTAGATAGAACTTAGACTTATAAATTTACGCAGCTGTGTATAGAATTGAAAATGGTTGTGTGAAAACCATCTCAAAATTTGGCCTCTTCATAATACAATAACTCTTCTATCAGTTTACTATTTTGGTCATCACCGGTGGATAGGGTCTAAGTGGTTTTGCCCATTATTCTGTATTCAAGTTCTCCTGTGTTCGATCTCTATGGGGACACGTTGAACGCAGTTGTTCGGAATACTGTTTGAACAGGAAGTCCCGTCTTTAGTACACTGATAAACAAAGTACACTTAAAGTGAACAATATGTCCCGAAAAAAAAAGTTCACAATAGCTTCCAATTTTACTACGTTTTAAGTTCAAAATATATGAACTTTTCGGGAAATTAATGTGAACTACACTACATGTTTAGTGCATAACATATAATCTTTTGGTGTGCTGATATCCAATTCACTGAAAATCAAAGTACACATAAAGTTCACAATATGTTCCGAAAAAAGTTCACAATATGTTTCAGTTTTACCACAGTTTTAGTGCATAATATGTGAACTTATCGTTAAATTAATATGAACTACGCCACGTTTTTTGTGCATCATACATGAACTTCTGGTGTACTGATACACAATTTATGCACAAAAAGTTAACTTAATAGTGACAAGTTCACTAAAAGTGATCTGAAAACGTATTCCACATAGAGTGAACTTCGGTAAATATGAATTTAATGTGTGCAAAATATGCACTATAAGGGTAAGAAGCCAATGAAAAGACACATTGAGCACACAAAAATTCACCATTTTTCAGTAGGTTCACCTAAAGTTTACATGCGGTTATATAAAGTTCATTTTTGGTGAAGTTTTTGTGTGCTTTTTGTACCAGGACATTTTCAGTGTACTTCTTGAGGGTAGCCAATTACCAACAACCATCAGTTCACCTTATTCACGAACCTTCGGTCATAGATCTTCTTCCAGTCAGAACACCGATGCTTTACTTTCTTCGAAAATCTCCGTGGAACACTGTTCCTCTCGATAATTTAAATCATTAGAACATGCTAATAATGTTAAATATTTTCTAGTCTCAAAATTTCGTAATTTTGTTTGGGTGTGGAATCACTTTCTTCCAAACAAGTGCATTTTCATACTTTACGATGTTGTATAACTAATTACCTGAATATGAGAATAGAATTGTATGGGCTGGAGAATTATTGAAATAAGCTACCGCAATGATTTCGACATTGTCTGAACAAGAGATTGGTGAGAATAGGGGCAATTTGTCATATCAAGAAGAAAAGACTATCCTCTACTTTCCACACGGGTTCCACAGATCTGGATAAAATCAATATTTTCAATCTTCTTTGTGGCGAGACCAAACAAAAGAGGAGGAGGATGAAGAATGTTAGTTTAAGCTAAGGCAATTTCTCTTGAGTTAGTAGATTAAATGTAAGGGGCAGCTTCTCATTAAAGATCATTGGAGTTACGTTTCACTCAGGGTATATTTATTTGCAGTTTCACCAACATACTGGATATTTCAAAAGCGTGCTTGTACATACATAAATAAAATATAAAATATATATGTAAATATATATAATAAAGTACACACATATTATTATATATATTTCTTGCTGTTGGTGGGGATCTTTAAAAGGTATAATATTTTCAGGAATACAGATCAAAACGTTCTCCAAGCTGAGCCAACACAATTCCTTTGTCCAAAATATGCAAACTTTTCTCGATGTAGGTCGACTCTTGATACGGTTGACTTGAGTCGTTACCCTGGAGGCGTTCCACATTGTCACTGAAAGCGCTCTTTTTCTTTCTTTCTTTCTGAATTTCTTCTGTTTCTCTTTTTCTCTTCCTTTCTTTCTTTTCACCTGTCCTAGAGTCTGGTGTAAACATCGCTAGGTCCCCAAAGACTAACTGGAAGATGGCTTTCGTACTCATCAACTTCTATGGAATGGGTTTCGTATTTGTTTGTCTTTTTGTTTGAGTGTTATAGAGTCTAAAGCACAGCACATACCACGCTTACACGTGTGTACTATATTTCTCAGGAAATATAAAGGAAAAAAAAAAAACAATTTACCGAGCGTGCTGGCTCAATGATAGCTTGTTCATCTTATAATCAGGAGGACGAGCGCCAGATTACATTGACTGAGGTTCTCACAAGATGCCCTCAATCCGACCAAGGAAATTCTGGTACGGTACCTTGAAATACTCTTATTGTTAGCTAAAGTTCAGGTAGATAATACTAGTTTTTCTTGCCTTTACACTGTATAAAAAAGGTACCTATATTACATTTTAAAAGCCAATTTTGTGCACTTCAAATCACTTAACCGTTGATAACTTAATTATTTACTTATTATTAGCCATTAGCAAACTACAATTCTGACTAATAATAATAACAATTCTGCTAGCTGCTCGGTGTTCACTGCTGCTAACTACCAAGTCTACTTTGTATCAAAATAACCTTGTTTGAGAGAAGTTATTAGGTTTAAAATATGACTACAATTCTATTTATAAAATTATTACTTTTTCTTTTGTCTCAGCAAAACTGTTTTTCTCCCTCTATTTCTTCCATTGAAACATACAGTTTTGTATATATTTGGGTGAGTTGAGGTTAACAAACGAGCAAAAACTTTCATGATTAAACATTTTTTAAAAAAAATACTGTTTCTGACGTTAAATTAATTGAAGCGCTAACATTTACTCCAACTGGCTTCGGAAAATATAGTGTACTGAGAAAGTGGATCCCCATAATGTGTCAGATGCATGCACTCGTACATTTTTTTTATATCCTGTTTTATTTTGTATTTTATCGTGAGATGTTTCAAAGGCAAACATTTACTCTGGGCGCTCGTTTCCCGTAGAATTCAAAGAAAGCTATGATTTGAAAACAAGTTATTATAACCAGAAAATTGATTTAATTACGTGGATAACTTGTTTCCAAAATTCAATGATTTTCTAGTGAATTTTGTAATGAATATGACCCTTTTAAGTTCTCTGGTTTCTCAAAAGGAAAACGGCACGTTGTGGTACAGTAAAATTACTTGTAATATTTAAAAAAATGTATTTGTTGAAAGTTAAAATTTTTCAAATTATTTCTGTGAAATTATGTTATTAAAAGAAACCTGCCAAATACGGAAACATTTCTGAAGATCCCAGATTTTATGTCCCAAAATGTCGACATAAACCATTTTCCATTTGAATTATGAATTAGAGAAAAATACTGTTGTATGTTAAATAATGGTGAAACGAGATCAGACGATTGTAAGGTGGTATTTCTGTCCTGCCGATGTAATGGTATTCCATATACTAATTACGTCATAAGTAGTACATGTTTTTACCACCTTGCAGCCGTCTGGTCTAGTTTCACTATCATTTACATAGCGTTTTATTTTCAGTGTGTCGTAATTAAATTCAAAATTTATTCTAAATTTAATAAAAAAGTGGACTAGGGAAGCTGTGAAATCATATAGACACCTGAAAATTAAATTGTCGTATCTCCATAAGATTGTAATAGAAGATACGACAATATAATCCTTAGGTATCGATATCTCTTCCTGTCATGGCGACCAGCACCACAAGTTAATGGGCGACATATTAGACCCTGAAAATTCTTCAGAATTCGTGTCTTTGTTTTGTTCTTTCACTTTGTCTTTCCCTTGGAGTGTAGGCACATCTATTTTCTCCTGAGTTCAAAAATATAATCACATTCCTATATTCTCTCTCGATTTGAAAAGTATCATCACAATTACCTTTTAAAATATGGGTTTTATTCTTAGTCGATAACTAACGAAGTGTTTGCAGACATTTTTATTAATGCTTTCCAATTTGATGTTGAATTCACACTTTTTTAAACTGTAGTATTGAGGAAAGCTGGAAAGTTACCGAAGATACGAGGAAGTATTTTTTAACAGCAGTAGAGCACATTTGTTACTGAACATCATGTTATCGCTAAAGTATGAAAATCGGAACGAGCACAAGATCTTTTTTGGTTTGAAAACATTAATGCAATTAAACCATTTTTAGTCTTGTTGCAATATGTTACAGTGTGTCATACTTTTTGATTGCTGGTCATCTAGTTAAGTAATTGAATTCATGAACAAAACTTCCTCCTTAGTAGCCTCAGAAAGTTACTTTTTCAACGGCATCATGTAAACTCATATTGTGTCTCAAAAGTGACTTGTATTCTTGATGTATGAGAAATGTACCCAATTTTCAAGAAAAGCTTAGTACATATCCACAATTAGATAGATGGATATTTTAAATTCGAAGGAAATTGTTCCTCCAAATCTTTTCGACTGGCAAAAATAATAATCGTAAGATGGGTATCAATTTAAGTCACCATAAATACAACAGAAGTTTATGAAATTCTACGAGACATAACAACTTTTCGCCTTTGCTTTAAATGAAACAATAAATGCCGTAAAAAGGTTGTACTTTGCACCGCACTTTGGCAGTTATTTCCGATTATAGAGAAACGATTCAGATCAACTGCATGATTTAAATATTATTGGTAGTTTAGTACTGCCTGAATCAAATGGTGTTAAGAAACGAAAAAACTTGCTATTTCTTCAATATTTATATAATTCTTCAATTCACCACGCGATTCGTCTAGTTTTGCACCATTGCATTTTTATGTTCCTGAGAGTGCAATAGGTCAACCTGGGAGTATTGTTAAAAGTCTGATACAGGGGATTGATTCCCAAACCCTCGGAGCCATCACAGCACGTGTTTCCAATTTGGGTTCTTAGTACAAGGGACATCCTTAGTAGTTATACGTGCGTGTTTTTCACTCATTTAGTAAGGTGTTTTGTTTAGTACAGGAACTCTTCACTTGGGTAGGGTCTCTTTTGTCTGCAGGCTCTATTTATTTATTGATTTTTAATTATTTATACAATGAATGATACTGGGTTCAGAACTCAACTGTATGGTTTCGCATGTTTGTTTCTTCTGGTTTGCTGGTACTGATATTTGCAATTTTACACCCTTGCGGTATTACACTTTGTTTTACATTCATTTACAATGCCGGTAGTTTAATATTTATTTGAACTTGAATTTATTTTTAATGCACTTAATCTATTTCGGCTGAGGCCGAATGGATGATGATGGAATACTTTGGTAGAATGATGAAAGTGGAAGGGTTTCAATGAAAATTATGATGCGTATGTCAAACTATAGATAGAATTTTACTACAGTGCGGGTAACATTCCATCATGTATATTTAATTACTGTAATTTCAAGTCAACATTGTTGTCGGGCTATTTGTACCAAAAATGTCGTGGTGCAAAGAAATCCGTCTATCCTTTGTTGTATTGCTAAAATCACTGCTGACTTTTTGTATGCGTTCCTTTTTAAATGAATTATACATAATTTTAAAAAAGCACTAAATGAAGACTGAACCCATGAATAACACACATTAGAATGCTTACTTAGCTCTTGCTCACTCACGATATTAGAACACTATTTCAGGCTTGTCTTGAAACCAAGCTTTTGACTAATTAACTCTCATCAGTCCAACTGGTAGCATCAAGCGTCTTCCAAACTTTTTCCACAGGTGGAAACACTCAGCCGCATTCCAATCTCGTAAACACCAATCTCGAAAACACGAAACCTTGCTCATTGGAAAATGTTGAAGACACAAAAGTGTGTTTGTGCAATACAGTATTGTTGTTGTAACTATACATATAATTATAAGAACAATGTCGTATTGTCGCTATAACCATACATATAGTTACCACAACAATACTGTATGGTACCCTAGGTCAATGTCTAACAATATATATAGTTATCGTCAGACATAATTCCCCCATGGGTAATTCAACTATACATTGTTGTAAAATTAGCTATATTGCTAACAAAACATCTTGCTAATTTAACTTGAAACGGAAATTTTACCATAAAATATTGTTTACAGTGTTGTAATTATGACAATACACCTAACCATGTGTATTGTCATAATGAAAATACACGATTAGCGAGACTTGTATTGTATTTGCAACCCATAGTATTGTTGTTCCAATTTCAACTATGACAAAAAGGATTTTATGGTTACTACAACCATATTATTTTTTAAATGTATATTTTACCATTTATGTATGAATGTATATCATGCCTTTATTTTCATAATGTCATTAAACAGATTTATTGCTGACCAGTCTGTACACTACAACTGAACAAAACAGAATAAACGTAACAGCTGACAAAGTGAATGACAGGTGAAGGGGGGACTTTTTTTTCGGATCGATGGAAATAGATCGATTTTAATGAGGAAGAGAGACAAAAGTTAATTTTTTAATTATTGGCAGGACGAAAGCCATTGACAGAGGAAGTGATAGGATGATCTCCCGAGATACTTAACTAGATGTCCAGCTTCTTATGTTTTTCAGAAGTACTGAGTCCTGAGAAGATACTCGTAAAGTGTCAAACTGTTATGCTTTCCTTTTTTCTTGTTCAGTGGTAGTGTACAGCCTAGTCAGCAATAAATCTGTTTAGAAATAATCAAGTTCGTAAAAATTTATGAGAGTATCCCTAACGACGACTACAGGCAGAAAAGTAGTTTCCATTATTACAAATATTGAAATATGCCAAGAATATATGCAAGCAAATTTAACTCGTTGCTTGACATCTTTTGTAGTCGTAATACCAAAATATTATTTTTGGACATTGTTTCTAAAAACAGTGAACTTTCTGTGTATAAGAGAAGGATGCTTTTCAGTCTTGATTTCTTTATGAGAAGAATTTTGTTCAAATTCAATAATTTATGCTCATAGTAAGTTGCAAGTATATCTTTACGCTATCTAGTGGAGCAAATTGTTTTGATAGTGGGCCAACAAGTTATAAAAAGTATGCAATAGAATTTGCCGACTATTTACAAAATGTAAAAACATATTAATCTTCTAAACCGTTTGATATAATTAAATGCAAAAAGTATCAAAGATATATATTATTTCGTACAGTGTAGTAGATATAAGATCTGGCAACAATACCAGGAAAATTGATACTGTTAAAATTACGAACGGTTAAATACCAAGTAAGAGCAAAATATCGAGAGACCCATCGTGCCGGCTTCCTCTCTGCTAGAAAATTATGGATTCGCTGCAGCTGATGACGTGGTTAAAAATGTAGAATTATATCATCTAGACTGCATATGCAACACTGATATATTTTGTGATCATTTATTGCTTTCACAAAACTCTTTATTAATTCAGTGTATTATTATTACCAGCATGTTCACTTATGAATGTTAATGTCAAGAGATTTCATCCACATGTGATCTATTACAGTGACGAAACGTGTACGTTATGGTGACAGTTTATAATGTTACAATGACGGATGGTGCTTAGGTTACTGGTTTGAGTGATTGATTGATAGATTATTGATTTTTAAGACTCTTTCATCACTGTAAATTAACGGTTGGCAAGAGTGGTGATAGATTACGAATTTGTTAAGGAAATCATTGCCTAAATGTACTTCTTTACAAGTAAATCGAAGTTGCTATTAAAAGCAAGTTTACAATGTTCTTGTAGATAGCTAGAAACTTGTAACATTGTGAACTCTTTTACCGTAAGCAGTTAGAGCAACATTGTCGTTGTGTACACTGTAAATTACATACTTTAGATACATATCTGTGCTGAATTTCTATTCATTTTGCGTTCAAGAATTAGTGATATGTACAAGAAATGATGGAAGTGTATTTTGTCTTTCGGAAGGTGAATTTTGAACTCTCCTTGCACATAACTAATTTTTGTGGTGAACATCAAACTATATATCACTCATTTTTTTAAAAAAATATATAGCAATGAAAGTTATGAATTTAAATCTAACTATGGAAATAAGCTGGGGTCTCTCATCCTTCTCGCTAGTTTTTGTTTTTAGTTCTTTCCTATGTTACAAATATCTGTTATTGATATAGATCTACATAACAACGTATTTTTAGGTAGAAAAAAAATGTGGATAGTATTCAACATTTAGGCGAATGTTTCATAAATTGTACCACTTTCAGAATTAGTTTGATTTATACATAACCTAAAACATATTAGTGAAATGTAAGGACTGTATATTGTAGCTTGGTCCTTTGCGCATATACTATCCATTTTTAAAACTCCAGGGGTGATGGTTTAGAAGCTGTGGTGAAAAAAACGCGAAGATGCAAAGTGGCACAATTTAGAAAACTGGGAGTTGATACAATTTAGAAGAAGGTCTTTTTAATTACAATGTAGAAGAAGTATTATACGCGTAAATTGGACCGGTAGTAAAATGGAAGTTTGGAACGGGTAATGTAAGATAAAAATCATAAGACGATAGTGTCTATGTATTTATGTCATAGCTTTGTAATACATATGGGAGTTTTGGCAATTTTAGCCTTGTTTGCAGAGAAAAGCTAGACTTTCTTTAACACAATGTATTATTTCAAGCCTCAGCCACTTCTATTCACTTTTACACTCGCCACAATAAAATATTTTCATCTTTGCACTTACTTTCACGCATTCGTTATGAAACCAGACGAAACACTTCGAACACTGAATCATATTTTCAATCTTTGTTTTCTCGCATGTTATACAATACTAGCTTTTGAATTGAATTGAATTTTATATAAGACCTTTAGACAACTGAAGGAATTGGTGGTATGAAGATGGAAGAAACGAAACAACCCTGAGAAAACCCACACACATGGTGTTTGTCCACCACAAGCTCACATGGAACCAGCCGGGTTCGAACCAGGGACACCACGCACCTGAACCACCGCGGCACCAGCTAGTTGAGTTGTCGCTGACAACTGTTGCAGATTTCTTACATTACCTTCTTCGGGTTTCTTGTTGATGAACTGAAGGTCTTTTTAAGTGGTACATTTTAGAAGAAACCTGGTGGTACATTTCATGAGACATAACTAATTTTGATTTTAACCCTGCTTTTTGTCCCAAAGTTGAGAAATGATTAACTGATTACTGTTTATACTATTAATTGACACATGAGATAAAAAATATGTGTTTTAGGTGCAACCAAATTCATACATACCTGTGAGTGTGTGGAGGCTTAGTTGTTCATTCAAATTATTACTTCTTACGATAGGAAATTTAACAAAAGCACTCTTCTCGAGCTGCGTTGGCTCTACACTGGGCGAGTTCCATGTAGGTACACAACACGTAGTAATACATATTCCCTCTGGTAGCGCCATTGTGCAAACGGTTTACCAAATACACAAGAATACTTCTTCTTTCAATTCTTCAGGGACTGTGAACTGATGATCAATGAATTTATAAAACGAAAAATTACCATATTGCCCCCTCTTCTCCTAACCTGCTCTAGAAAATGTACAAAAGAAATCAAAATAGTGATATAAAGTGAATATACAGGAAGTAATCAACGGCTGACTGATTTGAACTGTATTAAAGACGCGTTTAAACTGTAAAATAGAGCATGTAAAAAACGCAATACGAGTTGTTCAATTAGCCTTTCCGTTTGTCTTCCGTGAAGACAAGTGATAATTTGGGAAAATGATTAAACTAATTCGTCACTATATGTATCGTGGATTCACATGCATTATAAATATATTCAACATTACCGATGTCACATTAACACAAATTCTGGAATGGTTCAACAACGCCAACGTCCGAAATCAGCTGTTAACTGAAGGTGATCAATATGGCTCAATTTTCGCCTTCCGCCTCGTCTCTGGATTTCGTCTGGGCAGATCCACCGAATGCAATATGATTTTGGTGCTATCTAAAGCTGCTAAGCCGCAAGCAGGTGTGTTTGTATATATATATAAAACTTCATGTTTTATTTTCGGATGGTTAAAAAAAATGCTTTCACCGCGCAACTCTGGATAGTGTCCCTTATCAGTCGAGTGGTTGCATTTTAGGATGTTATGTACGTTGAGGTCCTTAAGATCAATCATCCCAACCCAATGACTAAATGTATCACTTTAAACCCCCGTGGTATATATAGTATAGTGGAGAAAATCAGAACTCACGAATTGGTCGTAGCGTGGCAGTGCGTAATTCTGTTCTTGCAGATCACCCCTCATTTTCAGTTTTTAAGTCAGTAAATTGAACACGGAGATCATATCCTACCTTGGTCTCTTCCTTCTTCAAGCCTCTCCGCTCAAGTTGTGCTTGTTGAAGGTGGGCCAGTAAAATCCAGAAATTCAGTGAACCAAAATGAAATACTTAAGAAACAGGTGAAAAAAAAATAAAAAAAATTAGACACAAAAATGTATGTTCAGTTGTTTCATAGAAATCCAGATGAGATAATTATAGCAGGTCCGCTATAATTACAATTACATTTAATGACTTGATTAAACTGTAATATGTGTGCCTAAAAACAGAGTAAATTAACTCTTAGAAGGAAAAGTTTTCACCTTCCGAAATACATCAGCTTAGACATCAGAATAGCAAGGAAATGATACCATTGAGCTGTGCTTCTGGATAAAAACATACTATGTGTATGGACCCTTGTATGTCAAATAACTTTATCTATGTAATTATACAGACCATTTAACTTAGTAGTAATAATTGCTTAACCGTCATTCCCTAACATTTCGAGTCGATGTACCGAGGCTCAAGCATATATATATATATAGTATACGTGTATGCATATATAACGTGATATTGTATGATATCGTTATGTTTCAGTTCATCGATGGGAATTACAAAAGAGGCGAAAAGATGTGAAAGGGGAAAAACACTGTGCCGATGCGTAACTTCGGGCCATTATTGTTCCCTTGCTTCGGATGATGAAACTTTAGCTCTTCACGAACGAGAACAATGACTATTGAAGTGTCGTGAATTTTGAAAAGCACACAAAATGAAACAGAAAAGAAAACAGTATACGTGTATACTAGTCTGCTTCTATCTTGTTCCTGAATTTTCTCATGTATTGTTAGATATTGGTATGCTTTGGAGTTTTTTATTTTTGTTATCAGTACATGCAATTGTGTAATTCTTCTGTAGTTCTTTAAAAAAATAAAACACTTTATTTTCTTGCTTTGTTTTAAAACCAGTTACGTTTTACAATGACGTTGACTTATTTCAAGTGCAATTATTGTGAATTAAGTATATCTATATGTCGTTCTAACTTCTTTTTTGTTACATATTCGTTGCAAGTTACATATTCATGTTATATGAACGAACCCGCAACAACGGTCTTTTTTTCTCAAATTTTCTGTATA
>JAGDQP010020477.1:755-25955 GCA_022664845.1 Lepisma saccharinum | reverse complement strand
GGGTTTGCCCCCCAACTTCAGTGCTTTTGAGAGGATGCGCCTCCTTTATCTTAACCAAATTCTCACTGCAGCACTATACCACCATGGTATCCATCTGCACCCTTCCACGGGGGGCTGCGCCTCCAAAAGGAAGGTTTGCCCCATTTATTGTAACCTACTCTTGGTCATACACCTTCAAAGAAAATTTAGTTTCTCTACCTTCAATGATTTGGAAATTGGGTTTTTGGGACGGCCATTTTGGATCCAAGTTGACGATCTTTTGAAAGTTTTCTTATATTGTCGTGACCTACTTGTGATGGTACAACTTCAAGTAAAATTTCACTTATCCAGCTCAAACGGTGTGCAAAATGGGATTTTGGGCGGTCATTTTGGATCCAAGATGGCGACTTTTCCCAAATGTTGTGATATTTCCCTAAGCTACTCGTCATAATGCACCTTTATGCCAAATTTCGTATCTCTAGCTCAAACGGTGTGGAAAATGGATTTTTAGGTCCGCCATTTTGGATCCAAGATTGCGTCTTTGAACTCATTAGGTAACATTTTCATAATCAAAAAGTGATGTTGTACCTTTATGCCAAATTTGATTTCAATAGCCCCAGCGATTTAGGCTGTGTATTCTATACAACAATGGGTTCGGCGGCCATTTTGGATCCAAGATGGCGACCGATTTTGCTCATTAACGAACTTAACCGAGCTATTAAGCCTAGAAACAACATATAAAAATTTGGTTCAAATATCTTCAAAATTATGGCCGCTAGCGTGTTAATATATAAATATATATATATAAATATATACTTTCATATGGTATCGATCTCAATAGGTATATTTTTCTTCGAAATCTACCTAAAAATTCTTCAACCCTTTTTTCCCCCTTTTTTCAAAACTCATAATTTTTTTTTTCTTCGTCCAAGAAGAAACAAGCCTTTATGGGCAATACGATTTTGTGTTCCTAGCCAGGGAAAGGGGTGAGAAACAAAGGTCAAGGGTTGAATTGAATTTTATTTTTTTATTTTTTAATTAGCGAGTTGTCAATCCCCGTAATAAGTTTTTACCAAGACAATTAAATTTTAATTTATGCTCTAGATTTCTGAGACAACACTCCTGGTCTGATTTGTAATTCTCTTGATTGGCAACTGTATTTGTGAACTTCGAAATTTTGAATAATGTCAATGTGCGTTTAATTCTCTGGGAAGTCGATCACAAACTTTCAGTACCCGTTAATTTGATATCGAGGAATACGTTAATTTGAGTTGTTGTTGTAATTTAAGTAGCTTATACACGATAATAATCCCCTTATCCTCTGTATGGGTGAAAAGTGGCGGGCTGTAGGTCTTATCGCCTACTCCATTTGAACTGTTGGTCGAGATCGGATGCGTCTTATAAAGTTTATATTTTCATTTTTTATACGTGTGAGTGACGGTATCGTCGAGTTGAGATATTCATTTCTGGCTAAGAAATTAAGATTTAACGGCTGAATCGGGAATAGGGGAGAATGCAGCATATCTTTGTAAATAAATCAATATTTTTATTCTTACTTCATTCACGGATTTCATTCATAAGAAACTATAGCCTAGTTACCATAATCTTTTGTCTAGGTTTGACGTGTATCGTTCCAGAGAGATCTACATATTCATCGTATATTAATGAGATATTGTTTTTATCTCTATTCATTTGTATTTAATAGCACTGCAAAATGTTGTTTCGCTAAGAACCCACTCTGGAGGTTCTGGATCGACTCCAGGGGATCCGTTAAGTGTATTATGTTGTGGTAGTAGTCTGATATCTTTGCTAGGATTAGACGCTTAGGGGAAATGTTCACTGGGAGACTGGTTGGCGCCTGAAGTAAATTAATCATTGTCATAAGATATTCAGCTGAGATTAATGATCCGAAATAATTTGCTTACCGATCATTCTTTATTGATTTTTTTCAAGTGAAATCTCTTTGTCTGTGTACCAGTCCATAGACGTGTCTGATGTTGTTTTGGAAACCAGTGGACAGGTTCTTGTCAACTAAGCGAGGATCCGTATTGCAAGGGGCTGCTTTATGGTTTCAATTACTTTCTTCCCGAAATCTGAAAGTATTCGTTTTAAGCAACTACGGGGAAGAGTTATTCGTTATACATGTTTAAATCAGCTTTATTCTGAAGACCCACATGCACAACAACGTAACCAGAAAAATGCAACAAGCTTCTTCCATATATTTAAAAATAACAAAATATCAATCTAGGTATTAGTGATACTAGGTTCAACATTGGCATTTCACTATGCATCACTATTCCGGGCCGCAAAACACACGCTCGTCTGTATTTTAACCGAAAATGCACGGTCACAAAACGCACGCCACGTTTCCTAGTCGGGTGGCCCTGATTCGATGCTCGACAACTCACATACCTTTCCACATTTTTGAAGAACTTTACATTTCTTTCTGCTAAAAAATCTCCCTTGTTATTCTTTTAAATTTTTAGACATTTTACTAATTCATTACTTTGAAGGTTTGAAAAGTCAGTATTACTTTCATTATACGTGATTTCACAATTTTATGCACTTTACAGAAATATGTTTAATATTATTATTATCAAAGTCGCTTTAATTTCCCTTCAACATCTGTTAGGGTTGTGGTGCATCTCTTAGTGTTCTGCCGAACTACGTGATTACTTTCTAAGGGTGAGACGCTTACATAAGAGAGTATTTACACTTATGAAAAGTGTACTTTTGATACCCGAGGTTGGAGGTTGACGTACGCAACCGATTAATTGATTTTAAAAAATCAAATCTATCCACGAATAGTCATGCCAAATTTCAGCCTTCTAGTCCAACGAGAAGTGCTCGAAAGGCGCTGAAATGGCAGCCATACAGAAGCGTCTGAGGTTTTATATGAGTATGTAAATTTTATTTCAAAATTCCCATGCATTTTATTTATATACGAGCAATTTACCTCTATGCAAGAGATATTTAACGTGCCGTGAACTAAAAAAAAGAGCATAAAATCCTGCAAAATACTGAATAATAATTTAATACTAAAAATTCTGAATATAAAAAACAAAACGCCAAAAATAAAAAAAATAAACAAACGAAAGCAGTTACATAATATTATTTATTAACGTTCCAGAAGTTTAACACCCACAACTTTGTTGTGGAAACAAAGGATATTGGAAAGTACTCGCTCTTAAGAACCTGCTTACTCTAATGGATAGGACGTTAGATTGCTAGTAGTGAGGCATGGGTTTGGTTCTCAGATGATATTTCTTACTTCTTCTTTTTTATAAACAATTGCTCCTATCTCAACATTTAACTAAAATCACACAAATAGCTTCGAAACCTAAGGTCAATTTTCCTTTTGTATTTTTCAACATTTTACAGAACTCATAAACATAGGTAAGAGAAGTCATATTAGATTCTTGTTTCATTATACGCATTATCAAAACTTTAGGCACTTCACGGAAATAGCTTAGAAAAGTCACGTTAGAGAGGATTTTTTTAAAATTTCTACGTGATACAAAATTACCCAATCTCTCTCCGTGTTGATGTAACTTTCGCTTGGAATTACTTCGGCGACCGACTCGCTGGCTTCACGCACTCACCATCAATCTGGGTTTTCGGCATATTAGGAGTTTGTAGTAGTAGTATTAGCAGTCAGAAGGACTAGCACTATTAGTATTTATTGAATTAGAAGAAGTAGTAGTAGTAGCAGCAGTAGCAGAAAAAAGTTAAAGCTGCGCTTCAACTTACAATCGCAGAGGATCCGGTCCCTTGATAGTATTTTAGCCATACAAGCATTTTTTTTATTAAATAGAATGGCAACACTGACAACTGCAGTGCTTAGTTTCGAAAAATTCCCAGTACTTTTGCCGAATCATGTTTATGCCAAGTTTGTCGCAACTAGGTGTAGCTGAATGAAAGCAGTTTAAATAATTCATGATTTTTTAAAAATGTGCTGACAATACTGAACTACTACACCAATCAAGACTATTTCGGCGGCTCTGAGCTAACCTAAGACCTTTCGAAAGGCACATAATATATGTCTCTATACCTTATGGTTCAAGAGATATATTTTGGCATTGACTGACAATACTGACAACGGAATTCCTGCGGAGCGGGAATAGCTGTGGTATGTTCTTACTGAGTCAAACAATGTTTATGCCAAGTTGAGTGTTGCTGTGACTAAAATAATGGAAGCAATATGAAAAAAGATAATTTTATAGAAAATAGGCTGGCAAGACTGGTAAGTGAATTTCTCGGCAACGTATGCTCTCTGAATGTATTTGTATTGCGTCGAATAATGTTCGGTGCAGCTAGGTATAGCTAAATGGAAGTAATTTTAAGAATTCATTTTTTAGAAAATGGGCTGGCAAAACTGGCACCAATCAAGACGGTTCCAGGGCCTCTGAGTAGTTTAACTAAGTCGTTTTTCAAGAACATCTCAAGCATCTCTCTACACCTTGTAATTCCTGAGATTTCATTTCTAGACACGGACAGACGGACTGACACCATGAGCGGGAAAAGAAGGTCCATTTTGCTGTAGCTTTGCTATTAAGAGACCTAAAAGCAGCGGTAGCCGCAGTCGGCAGTAGTAGTAGTACGTAGTAGTTGAAATAGTAAAGCCTACCTCACGTTAGAAAATAAAGTCTATGTAAGAATTCACTGTTCAACTTTTTAACAATAGTCAACCATAGGCGACAATAGTATTTGAATTTCAGCGATGGCCGCTCAACGGATTCTGCTGGAGCCAATACGACAATGCAATGCAATCTCAAATTCACTGTCACTAATCATGGGAAGATTTATGATGGCACATGGGTGGCATTGCCCCCCAGTTATTTCAGAATTACTAAATGTTTCATTCTAAACGATAGCTTTTAAAGTAATTCCTTCCCCCCAGGGTCTCTCTCTTCCGCCCATGTGTCACTTTCACAAGAAAGTAATAAATAAGTAATTGAAATTGTAAAGGTCTATATGGATTACTCTGTATTAACGTTATCATCAGTATTTAATACAAGCGATGGTAAACCAAGTGAGAACCCCCAACAGCCACAGTAGGTAAACTAGCCTAGTGTGACCTAAACTCTAGAACTAACTTAAAGCTTCGAAGCTCATTAATCTTCTCGGAAGAGTTGGGACAATTACAGCTAGTGTTTAATAAAATAAGTAATCACAAAATTGTTTTATTCAAGAACATTTCTGACACATATTACTTAACATTCTTAAGCTCTTTTAAAAAAATCAATCGGTTTTCAGATTACGTTTCTTTACTAAAAATAGTAAACTATTCTTGAAATGTCTGCTAAATTAACAGTAAAATATAGAAGTAGTCTATCATAATTGAATTAGATATCTAACGAAAAGAAAATGATAAAAATGAAGATTATCAATAGTAATATACAATTTCAAAAACAATAGCGACGACCAGGGTTTGAACCCGTTACAAAATGAAATTTCAATATAAGTCCACTACGGTAACCGCTCATCCAGCTTATTAAACACTGAGAAATCTTTATTTTACTAGATTTCAAGGTAAGAGTGTGGACTGATACCACATTAAGTGTTTATAATTTATTATTTAGAATCTTGTTTTTGATTTGTAATCCCTTATTTATTTGTGAAAATAATTACAATATATATCATAATTGTTCTGTAATGGGTTTTAATGTCGGATTATGTTCATTTTTTAAATGTCAGGGAACTTCCCTCTGCTGCGGAAAATTTCCCTCTGCGAGGGAAGTAACTGACAATTTGGGAAATAATCTCTAAAGACATGTGACATTTTTTATGTCCATAGCTGTACCTCACAGCGTTCATATTTGCTGCAGTATGCTCGTATAACAGTGATCCATATCCTACAATTTTGTATTTGTTTTTTATGCTTTGAGTGAGGGACGCAAAAATTCGTATGATACCTTTTTCTTCAGTCGGTCATCGATTGCACGCAGAATTGCGTTTGTGCCAGATTGTCATCTCGGGAGTGTTCCTGGTCAGTCAGAATCTTTCGAACCCGTGTACATATCCATTGCCGATCCAGAATCCGGGACGCTTCCGGCTGGACTACAGGGGCTGGGTTAAAGGATTCTGCTAGACCCTTAATAGGGGCGTGTCACCCCTTCAAAATGTCGAACACACACCTGCAACTTTAAAACTTTTCCTGAATAAAATCGATAAAAGCCCTGAGAAACTATTTACACCCCTTTATTTTGCTTTACCCCCCACAAACTGGAAATACTGGAAGCATCCGTCACTAGGTTTCTAGAAGCAACTAATTTGTGTAAAATGCAGCATGAACTGGGACTTCTAAATTCTAGGTCGGAAACAGTGTACAACAAATTTCGTCCCGGGCATTTATTTTTTTACCTGTCTTTCCAAATGCTCCAAATACACACACTTTTCTCCATTTAATTAACAACAGTTAAACATAAACCTTGTCTGTATCCATTGCATCGAAACAGTTTTGAGAAACATGCGTCATAACACATTCCTTTCCTTCGGTATTTACGTAATCATGTGTTTAGAAAACTCCTCTCCGCAGAGCTTCCTCCGTCTTGTTTACGGCTTCCGCGACGCTATGTGCGATGCGGAAGGTATACGAAAATATTCCGCGGCCGCAGTTTTCGTTGCTGTGTGAATCCTTCCATTTACTTCAATGGCCCATAAGATTCTGTGCGTTCGCCGCACGTCTTCCGTTCCGCTCGTGTGCACGCCCACTTATTCAGAAATTATTTTATCTTTTAAATATAGGTATACCTACACTCCTACCATGTTCCATGACGATGAATGTACGCGTATTTGCTTTTCTCTTTCTTTAGTTTTCCGAGAGGTTATCACTTTAAAAATCATCAGCGTTTCAATTAAAAGGTTTCCAAGTTTTATGCTGACTAATAAACCATGCATTTGCCTTCAATCAATATTTTGTGATTGAGACAAACAGTTCCAAGATTCCTTGAATATCAATGTTTCCAACCCAACATTAGATTACCTTTTTAATAAAACTCTAAAATTTAGAAATTTCTGGTTCGACTATTATGCGAGTACCTAAACTTTAGATAGTAGGTACAACAAAAAGCACCTAGTTACAGGTATTAGGTACTACAACTGAAATGTTCCTAGGTACATGCTTTAGATACATGTTTTGTAAGGTACTATCCAACACTGTGAATGACGGTATTATATTGTATATAGTAGAACAATCCTTAACATACTCATAAAAAAAAGATAATATTAGAAATAAGGAAAATATACCCAGCTTTACTGTAGCCAAACTCCCACTAATATGCACATGCGTGGGTGAGAAATGTCTACCCACAACGAAAGGAGAAACTCCCGTTGTGCCATCAGTTGTTGAACTAAGTCAATCATGTCTTATTATTACAATAGAAGTAAGGAAAGTGTCAATTGCTATTTGGGTACCGACTGCTGCATGGTTTCCCCTACGAAGTATAATTTCAACATACTTTACGTTATGGTTTCCGGATGGGACAGTTTTCATTATTACTTTTATTCATTTTTTAATGAACTAGAGGTTGTTCAAACATTATTATCACCGGGCTGTGAATTTAGAACACTCTTGTTTTTATGCGCCAGTACTTGTTGTAATTGACAATTTTTCTTCCTTCATGACCTCCAACCTTTAATTACTGCTTGGTGAAAGCACCAGAGAAAATGTTTCATTGTGTAATTAATTTGTTTGTATGGATGTGCCTGGTATAGTCAATTTTTATATTCTTATTAATGGATATGATAAAAGTCATGCTGTCTTGAATTAATATGAGAGGAAACTACATAATACAGTATACTGAGCATATTACAAGAGAAACAAATTAATTTAAAATTCAAAAATTCAGGAAAATAACACTATCAAAACAAACTCATTTTTTCGCATGACAGAATATTACCCAATATTGTACAGTTAACTAATTGTGCAGAATATATAGAAACTAACAGCGAAAGGCTGAAAATGATGACAGAGTACTTGTTCCAGTTCCTCCACGTGCAACATCGTAAACATTTTCTTCATTTCATCTAATACGCATTTTCATCATTTTCTTGGAAATCATGCTTGCATTTTAAGTTCTCTACAAAGTTACTCACAGAGTAACGGAAAAACGAGTTGGAATCAATCTTTCTAACAAGGTTCTGTGTTCTGTGTTTTAAAATAGTTAGTAAGGAAGTGATCAAGATTTACAGAAGCTTGGCAACCGCGAATCTCCCTTGGCAGATGCAAGCAGTTCATTTTTAAAGTCTCGAGGCAGGCAGCGAGAGAGGAAGTAACTAAGATGCGTTCCCTGTCAAAAGTTGTGTTTGCTTGCTTGTGGTGTGTCGTTACTCTTGCATCTGGCCTTCAATTAGATCTGACTCACCCCTTTGATAAGTCATCCCAATACTGGTTCGGCTATCAAAACTTTAAATTTACAAAGATCAGAGCAGAGTACCGTAATGGTGAATGGTAAGTACACAGAAAACATAAATTGTAATTGTGGTGTTGATTATTTGTTCATTTTCACAACTAATGTAATATAATATGATTTTTTTTAGAAATTCTCAACAAAATGTTGTTTAGTGAAACCAACAGTCTCAGTAATATATATCATCTTTGTAAGATAACAGAGAAATTAAGACGGACAAATCTTACTGTAAAAATACACGTTTGATAATTATTTTAATACTGCCAAATATTTTTCGTAAAGCTGAGTGTATTCTGTCCTTATTTCTTTTCTTAAAGAAACAATAGCGATGTTTCGTTTTAGATGAATGCTTTCTATACATTTTAATAGCGATATTTTCGAAACATCACAATGTTCTTCATTTGTATCTAGACAAAATTTAAAGAAAGGAACCGTAGGAGTCAGTATTCGTTCGATATTGAATATGTGAAATCAAATTTCAATTTTGAAAATATGAAAATACAATTATTTGAATTTCAAAATTGCTCCCCAATTCAAAGCATGATTTTAAAAATTAAATTATAAGAGAGTTTCAGTTTTCCAAAATTAAAATCCATATACATTTTATCGTAAAATACATCCTAAATTTAATAACAACAACAACAAAAAATACAATTGAGAAAAAATATTTAAAAATTTACGCTTCTATTTAAACCTACTCAAGATAGAATTTTTTTAGGTATTTATAGATTTTAAGACTTACATAACTAAATATAAATGAAAGCGTAGCAGAAGCGGCCCGTCGGGTGAGGCAGGTGAGGCCAGGCCTCATGTATATTTCTCCATAAAAATACAAATATATGTAAATTATTGTTCTTGTTTCCAAAATAAATAAATTACTTTCCATGACACAAAACAGGCGTTTAATATATACCAGTGGCCATAGTCTAGCATATAGCGCAGCCTTGCAATAGGCCAAGACTCCGGAGCATGAGATAGTAGAATGTCATACTAGCCGAAGCGGCCAGACTGGCTTCTCTTTGTCAGTGGTGAGAGATGAGTAATGCCTGCTCCTTGTCAGTCACTTCTCGCTGCTTGGTTTCCCAGAATTCCTCCACCTGAGGCCTCCTCAGCACACTTTCCCATCGGTTACCATGGCAACGAATTCCAACAGCACAAGTACAATAAATTCTGCTTTCCGTGTGTTAAAAGAGCTGTGAGGTCAGGTTGGAACTTTCTCTCAGTGTAAACAACACGCTTCGCTCATGCTTCTCCTGCTGTTTGAAGCGTATCCCTCGCTAGGAAAGCAGGGTAACCAGAAATGCTATATTTATCAAATGGTACATGTTACTTTTGATGGTTTATAACTATATTAAGAAACAATCGTGTTTACCCTAGGAATGTTCCTGAAATTCAGACTGCTGTTAAATTGTAGTTTGCAATAATTGTAGTCGGTACGTGGTTGCGTAGAGAATTAGTAATAATTTACTGGAAATGTGAACATGTAAAACAAATTCGTAGGAACTATATGAATTGGCATGGCAATTCTGATTTTGTTCTTTTTTCGTGTGTTAGTACTTAAAGAGTTCTCAGAGTGTGGTTTTCTATTCTTATTCACTTCTTTACATTTCTCTTACGTAAAAATCACCGGCTTTAGGATCGGCTCATACTATGTCACTTGACATCCACGCTCTGCAATGTATGTACAGATAGTAATAGTCACAGATGCGAAATTGCCACAGTGATCACACGAGACTATAGATATCTGAGATCACGTGTTGGATGTACACTGAAAAGACAGTAGAAATTGCAAATCTGTTATGTTCTTTTTATTTTTCATTTTTCAGTTGCAAACCCGAATTATTGAGCTCCTTAAGTTGTAGCTTTTAACTAGGCAATGCCACGAACAATAAGTTCTTCTAAGTGTAAAGCTATCAGATTAAGTCTGTCACAAAATATAAATTTTTTACGCAAAAGAAATGTTTGAAAATAAATAAATAAAGCAGGCGTAACACGAAGATGCTCCACTTCATGATGTTCATTGAAAGTGCTGGGGTGGCGCCCTTGCGTGCACTGGCTTCATTATTACCCTGCCCCCTGCCAATCCCATTTTATAATGATATAATAATCTTAGGGGTGAAAAAAGTCTACTCAAATTCTGCAACGGGCAAACTTTCTATTGTTGATAGAAGTTTTCTAATGTCTCCCAGGGACGTATTTAGGGGGTACGTCCGGGGGTTCTGACCCCCAAAATTCAGAGTTTTATGGGAAAAAGCAGTATAACTTCATAATGATATATATTTATTATACATTTTATGCCCAGGCACACCTTGGACCCCTTCCAAAACCAAATTCTGGATACGTGCCTGGTGTCTCCTAAGCCTTGCTAGCTGAATGCCTGGATGGTACCAAATATAGAAATCATAATAGCTATTCCCCAACAAATTGACATTCTTACCTTGTAGTTACCAGCATGCAGGACGACTTACTAATATAAACGAGAAAGATAAATAATAGAACATTAATATCCAATACCTTTTGAAATGACTTCTTTCGGTGCCTCACTTGGTTTCTATGTCACGGGCCGCTACTGAAGCGTAGGTTAATAGTAATAGTAATCAGTAACGTTTCAGATTAATAGTAATCATCAGTAAGTAAGGGAGTAAATAAGTAAGTAACAATAATTTTACATAATACTTATAATAACTAGTATTTAATTCCTTTATTCGCATCATTCATTTCTAACATTACGTCATAACATTACATTTACAGGAGTTATGGGGGCAACCAAGATATTTTTTCTTTACGTTTTTATTTTAACAATCTGTCTTCCATCTATCTTGAAAACAGATTTTCAAATTTTCTTTCTTTTTTGTTTGTAATTTAGTAATTAGATTAAGAAATAAGAATGCTATTTCTCAATTTATAAATTAATTTGTTCTTCCGTTTACATTATTTTTCCTCAAATATCACAGCCCCATTATAAATAAATAAACAAACGATGTTTTCTCTTGTTCTTTGAAAAGAACCGAGCTGAAAATATATAGCAAGGTCCAACAAGATGTAATGAGTTCCTCTTATCCTCACTAGTGCTGTTACCGCCCATAAAATTCATTTTATCTTTATCTTATCCTCACCAGGGAGCATATATCGTAGTATCTCCTACCGTTATGTTTGAGAACTCGCGCAACAACAAACTGAAATCTCGGGACACGCAAAATGGCAAACAAGAGAGTTTTCTTCGGTTATATAATAATAATAATAATAATATAGGCCCCGTGATCGAGAGGTTAGCGTTAATGGACCTTATGTTACCACTGTATAGGCAGAGGCATCTGGTAGAAGTCTTTCTGCCGACTATTCTGAGTCAGGTTTCCTAGGATTTTCCTCAGCTTAACCAAGCGAACTAGGTTTATACCTTAAATAAGTTTGGCCACTACCTTCCCCATCTCTTTAGCAGGAATAGTGATCGCCGAATGACATCATTTCTCTGAAGTAATGGGCTTAGGTAATATTAATTATTATTACTATTAATATGCCTATTTTTATTTTTACTAACCTACATCCCGCGTAGATTTTTTGACTGCACCGAAACAAATTCAAAATTAGTCACTGCGTTCTACATTAGATCTAAAAGAAATAATTTAGAAGATAAGAAGAAATTTGGTCCTTGAATATTATAGACACTACTTTACATTACATTTCTTGTCACTAATACAACGTGCAAAATAATTACTGTATGAAAGTCACTATATTTTGAGTTGATTTTTCATAAGGCGTCCTATTCCTCTTCCTGCTAAGCCAATGGAGAACTTAAGTCTTGACGCCACATCTGGTTGGTTTCCACAGCAACGGCAGAGGCCAAGTTTAAACAAACAGTAAGTTTGATCGCAGAAAGGTAGAAAATCAGTTGTGGAAGCAATGGCTTTTAATAGTTTTCGAACTGTTGATTATTTCGGTGAGGAACGGAAACTCATTGAAGCAGTAGAAAATGCTGTGGAGTCCAAACATATACTTTTGCTTACATATAACCGAGATTTGATGCACATACGAGGGAAAGTGCAAGATATGAACAATAAATATAATAAGTTGAGGTGAGTAGCTAAATTTTATCCCGTTAATTTATGTTTTTATGAAACACATACAAAGATGCTATTATTACCTTTCGAAATCTTGATTTAAGCTATACTTTGTATACTTTACCAACAATGTCAATTTGCGCAATTATACGTATGGTACAAGGGTGTTTTACCACTCGTATTTATCTTCTTGAGTGTGTGTCCTTAACTATAACCGAATTAACAATTTCAGTTTAATCTTTTAAGATATAATTCTCACATTTTTTTTTAAATCAAGACCTCAATCAACGATGAATTATCCTTATAATCAATTCAACGTATTCAACATTGTTTTCAATGCTATTGCATAGAATTTTATTACTTAATTGGCTACTTTCACGACCTTTTCTAGTTTCAGTCCTTTGGGAAAAAAAAACAAAAAAAAACACGTGTCTCTTTCATTGTAATGATGGAAATCTGGCACAAAGCATAAAACCATAGTAGATATATTTGATAAGTAATTCAAGATAAGATAAGATAAAATGAATTGTATGAGCGGTAAGATAAGTAAGTCAAGTACACAGTATATGAGAAATAGACGAAACAATGGAGAAGACACGTGTTACCGTAGTATGGGGAGATTGCCTCTCCCGCGTTAACTAGTGAACTACCCAGCCACCCCCTCCATTCCTCCCTATGATGGAGAACACAGAAAACTCAAGCAAACAGAGTAGATAGGAACTATCCCCTCCCCCAGTCGCAGAAGTACTGTACCAGCCATCCATCTCCTGTTGGTCCCCACCACTGTGAGATCACTCTTAACTCAAACACTAGTATATACGGTGAGAAAGGTTGGAGACAGGGAGTGACCGAGAGAAAGATAGACAGCCAAGGAGATCACTACGGAGAGAAGGTTGATGGCGGGGGTGGTAGGAATCTATGCTCCATGCAAGCAGTCGCCGAAGTCCCCTCCACCCTCCTGCAAATCATGGGAATAGAAGTTCGTTTCCCCACTTCTATGAAAAATAACTCCAGTTGATGAGAGAGCGCAGCATCCTTTGCAGTGGCCCAGGGTGGGAATGAGAGACCATTTCTGTAGTGGTGAGAAGAAAGAGGAAGATAGATAGGTAGAGACAAAGAGGCATAGCATTTGTGAATGGACCAGGGTGAGTATGAGAGATCAAACTGCGGTAGGGAGAAGATAAAGAAACAGAGAGACCCGTGAGCTCCACCGGAGAAAGAAAGGATATTCAAAAGATTTTTCAAGGGCCACACACTCCATTTTGGTCCAGCTTTATGGAGAAAAGAGGGAGGTATCGAGTTGAAGACAGAGAAAATCGATGCTCAGCATCTCTTCAATGGACCAGGGAAAAGAGAAAAAGGTAGAGATCTCACATAACTCTGTTATTAAAGCCCCTTATCACCAGAGGTAGTCAATGAAGCTTCCACAAAGAATTTTCACAGAACCAAAGAATTATACCACCTCTCTCAAACTAGAGCAAACTGTGTACCAGTCAATTCCTTTTTATTGAATTTTGCAAACGGAAATTTAGAGAACAAGTGGGGGCCATGGTGGCTGAGTTGGTCAAGCGCTCACCTCTGGTGCTAGGGGTCGTCGGATCGATCCCTGCTCATGCCATGTGGGCTTTGTGGTGGACAAACACCGTGTGCGTGGGTTTTCCCGTTTCCTCCCACTTTCTTCATTCCACCAATTCATCCCATCATAATCCATACTGCCTGACCCATAGTTGCTTAAAGACCTTAAAATAAATTTAAAAGAATAGAGAACAAATATGTAAGGTAGGACCTTCACTGAAAAGTGACTACTAGTGTTGTAAAAAAACGTTCCTTTTTAAATAAAAACCGTCGCTCTTTTCATGTATCTTTCCCATTTTGATATTTATGGTCATCAGCAGGACTGCGGTTCAGATCCTCAGACATTCATCCTAACATACTGATCCATTGCTTTCCTGTGGCCGAACGAGGCGAAATATGGGATTATTTTGCTTATTCTATATTTATGTTACCCGAATGCAGATCCTGACTCGAAGGTTCCTGGGCAAGATGAACCGAAAATGGCTTGTCATTGCCTTTCATCGGATGAAGATGACGTCCTGATGACGGGATCTACAGTTTAAGGTGGGTCCCGAACCAACGCACCGAGAGTTACCACACACCCACATAGGAGCCGGCCAGGTAGCCGTGCGGTCTACGGTGGCAGGCCAAAGACTCAAAGGTCCCGCGTTCGAGTACCGGCAGGGGCATAGGTGTTGATTTTAATGGCTAAAGGGCGAATCGTGACGGCCCGAAATTCAAAGTTACTAGACTGGCCCATATAAAAATAAAGTTTACCAAAGTTTTTACCCACAGAGTACACTTAAAATCATATGAGATAATTATTATCGCTGCGGAACCGTAATACGTATGTATACAGGAACGTAGTGGCAAATATACTGGCGGAATTCAAAGACACGTTCAAGAGGAAAGTTACGACTATCACAGGAGAAGTTTTGCGAACGAATATATTTGTATATACAGGGTGGTAAGGTTACGGACCGACAAACTTCGGGAGGTGATAGTACAGTGAAAAATAAAGAAGAAGAAGTCCAGGCAACGGGGGGAAAATTCCGAGGCGTTACGGAGCTACAACCTGCCGAAAGCATGGGAAATGAACTTCAGAGCGGATTATTGCGAAGACGAGAAATCGGAGAGTAGACGGTTGGGAGTAAATTAGAAGAAGTCACACCCGGGCTATCCAAAAATGCATATTGGAAAATGCTACAAGCCGGGCGCAAGGGATTCCCCAAAGAAAGTAGGTGATTCCCAGAAAGTCTTCCAAGTAAAGATGGGTCGAAAGGACCACAAATGGGATGAGTTGCCAACAGGTAACAATAATTCATTGCCGGCACATCGATATCTCAACGAGAATAAATGTTATGACCATTTTTATAAAATAATGCGTGGTTGCATATCAGACAGGGGGGATATTTAAAGACAATCAACGAGCGTATGGATTATTTATTAGCAATGAGAGAGACTAGGAGTATCCAGTCGGATGGTGGTGAGTACGCATCGCAACAGCTGCAGTGTAGTAAAAAAGACGTCCTCATTGGTCGAGTGGTCAGTGCTATCAGGCGTCCGTGATGTCGCAGCAGTCTTGCATTGAAGCCCGCCTGCAAAAGAATCAGGTGTATGATTAAAGCGTAACAGCATGCAAAGGATGGACGGAGGGTACTAGTTAATCAAGAGGCACGTTCGGCTGGTTAGTAGAAAGAACGCATTGTAATACAGCAGCCAAAGAAGAATGACATTGAAGAGAGAAAATAAACACGCGTGTGTACGAGACATCAGGTGTGAAACGATGCAAGGCAAAACGTAGAAAATTTTTCATACAATGTCAGAAGCTGTCTGACATGTTGCCGCACACTCAGATGCGGCGAAAAAGATACATTATTCGGAAAAATACTTAGACCTATACCTAGGACAAACTGCCTCCACAGCAAGAGCTCCAGAGTAACAAAGGTGTAGGTAAGCCAGAATATGTTTGGATTATGTTGATCTAAAATATCTGTAAAAATGAAATATACGTTATGAGTCCGTTTAATTAACTTATTATACTGCGACAGCAGTACAAGTACATTCTCTCTCTCTCTCTCTCTCTCTCTCTCTCTCTATCTCTATCTATGATGAACCTGCATCATTCATTCAAGCAACTCCTCACAAGTTTGAAAAAATTGTTTACGTCTTCATGATTGCAAGTACTTGCCTCGAAGATGATGGTTTGAGACTAGGAAATCTGTACTCAAGGTGAAGCAATTGGTATTTGAAAATATCTTGCGTATGATTATGGTGATGTTCTGATTTTACCTCCTGGCTTAGGTAAACCAAAGGTATTTTGACATTCACATCTAAATCATCCTTCAAATTGGCGAAATAACATTTAACTTCCTCCGTCTTTTCTGGCCTGTCAATACTTTTTGTTTAAAAAAAAAACGTCCTCTGAGATTTCATCGATTGTAACGTAAACAACTTTAGCTTATTCAAACTTGAAATTTATTTTGACCTATAGACTTCTAAAGCTCAGGCCGACATAGGGATCGGGAAAAGATGGTGATGAGTATTTGATCTTTTGCACGAACAAACAATGTAATTAGTACGCACTATTCCCTGAATTTACACTACATCCAAGTCTGAATGCATCACATTGCTGTCCCTTGTACGACGACTTGTCTCCATTTATTTTCATATTCTTAAATATATACTATTACATGAAAACAGATTTGCATCTAGCAATATGTGATTTTAATTTATTAGTTTCCTCTAGTGCGCGATTGAATCAAAGCGAGTACTATATACTTGTCAAAATAAAGGTTTTACATAGGAAAACGTATGCTTTTCAAACATGGATTATTAAACCTAGGGTACAAAAACAGTATTTAAAATCATTATCCGGATTTGTATGCAATTCATCGCATGTACAATATATCCATATCATCCATAATTTACCTTAATGTAACATATTCAAATGAATGCGTAGTCAGTTTCCACAATCTAAACTTTCATCTGCATATGTGACAAGCAAAACGAGGTCACAGATAAAATAAAAAGTCTGCTAACATTGGCTAATGCATGATTCTATTTAATCCAAAAGCTCTGAACCGTCTCATTCGTATCTAAGAAACACTTGTTCTGTCGGTAATATTTTACATCTCTAACAGATGAACTTAATTTACAACTGTTTGAAAATAAAGTCTTAACAAAGATAGACGCGGCTAAAACGGGGATAATATAACTGGTGAATCAGGAGACTACATAATATAAAGTAATAAAGCATAACAACTAGGGTAGCTAGGCGAAAATAAAGGCTATATTTTCATCTTCATTAAAAGACCATTAGGAGGACCGTAATAAAGGTCCATGTTCACTGACTTAATCTTGCTCAGAATAGAATCCTGTGGCAGAAGTTTGTTACTACAGCGATGAACTTGAAAGTCACATAAGCCATAGACCAATGCATAATTATATATCTTACATAAATAATTTACATTTGCAAATAGATGTCCATGTATTATTTAATAATGCATGGTTAGAACTGAAGCATAAAAGCGCAATTATCGGAAAAAGTGGGTGGGTCCTGAACCACCACTTTAGTTTCCTCCATTTGTGTCCCCCTTCTAGGTTACAATAACTACATGTCCCTCGAATACAATAATCAAACAATTTCTCCTGATTTTATAAATTAACCCACCAAAAAAGCGGATTAATTTATTCCTTTTATAATACTTCATTTTTAACCGTGTAATAATTGGAATTTTCTAAGGGTGGCTTTTCATCCGTGCGATCGTTGCGTGCGTTAACCGATTTTCTTACGGTGAGTTTTCATATCCACAATTACTGCCTACGTTGCATGAGATTTTTAAGTATCTTAAATTATAGTAATAACTATGATTTGTACAGTGACCGACGATAATAATATGTTAAAGAATCAAGGATTAATATGGTACCCACATTTTTGTCCATGCAGTGCATACTCTATGCAATGGTCAATGGTATCAATACGTGAAATAATCAATGATCAACTTTTCACGCATTTGGTGTATGTATTAGCTGATTGAACTATATATTCTCGCTGTTTTCCCATTTTCATCTTTGACTTAATGAAATAATTACCTCTATTTTAAAAGGATTATTGCAATTTTCAAGTAAGTGTTCATTATTTTATGAACACCCTATAGTAACCACTCTTTGGAATTTATATTGGTGTATTACCTTGCGATAGGCTGGATTCGATATGAATCGGGGGAAAATATATGAGTGATATGTGAGGTGCTTCAATCCGAATGGCCCGCTGTGGAATTCGATCCCATGTATCTTCTCAAGGACTGCTCTCAAGTGCAACACGTTACAGACACTTCCATTATGCTGACTGTGTATAGCTCGTTTAGAAAGAGGAAAACAGCTAACATCTGGACAATTTTTATCTCTTTCCTTCGTCCTTGTAAAGTTTAAAGAAAAGAAAAAAGAACAATTTGTCTTCTTGTCCTCTCCCCTTCAATCAATAAATTGTGTAATTAATTAACTTCTATAGATGTAGTCACATACTTGACAGAAAGGACGCCATCTGGCGCACCTTAATTTAACCAGAGATTTTATAAGCTAAAGTACTAATGGTTTTGATTTCCATGCTATCTTCTATTGAATAATCATACGGGAGAGAACATTAGTTCGAAAACGGGAATGGTGAGGTTTCGTACAAGATATTAGAAGTATATTTGCAACTTAGAGAAAATATATATATAAAACCATATATATCTGTTGATAGGATTTATCTACCGATACTTATATACCTATTTCTAGATATGAATATATCTATTTATACATAACAGATAGCATTTCCAACGATACTTTATCTAGTGAGAGGCTAAAACATGTGTAATTTACGTGTAGAACATTGCGATCCGAACCTCAACCAGCAGAATCTATCCGAATATAATGTCCCTGAGGTGTCAGCAATGTGTAAATGAAGTGTAGGGATGTCTATTAAGTATTATTTGTGTACACGAATGAAATGGTATCTCGTAAGGGAACAAAAGCACTCCGGAGACGTAATGAAAGTGCACAAAGAAATATGTTTTGTTTCCTCAAAGCAGTTTACCTTTTATTATTGAATGTTTATTGTTTGGTATGGCATACAAAAAGTATGTAAGACGTTTTCCGACACAGTTTTTAAGTAGAATTTACTTTAATATCACGGTTGTGTTTTGGTGTAGATGACTAAATAAGACATAGAGATAGTGTACTACATGTTTTCTGGCCCCACTTGAAAGGGCATTTAGTTTAATATCTGGTATTTGTTGCTTTGAATGGCATGCGAAACGTGTGTTAGACGCCTTCCGACCCCATGTTTAACTAGAATTTAGCCTATTAGCGACTGTCTTCGGGAAATTAATCTTTAAAAGAAGTATGTAAGTTGTGTTTTAAGTTTTTGTTAACAGGTAACAACTAAGGAAATACAAAACGAACTGATTTGGAATCGAACTCCCACTGTTGAAGCTCGTATTTAGCTATACCTAATGCGACTCAGACATTTTAGCAGTAAATTTATGTAGAAATTAATGTTAGAATTGTATTTTATTTCGATTTTATCGTGGAAAGGACAATTTTGGACGCAATCTCCCAGTAACAAGCGCTCTATTTGGTTATATGGAATACGAAAGATACATTTGAGCAGGTAGTTTATGTAGAAATATAGTGTTTGAGATCTCATCTAAAGCTGAAAACAAGAAAATAACGCCGTATTAGAGAGTACCTGGACATAAAAGTGACGACACCAAGATGTATTATTGCTGGAATTTGACCAGCTGGAATGAAATTTTGTCAATATATAACATCGAGATACGTATTTGAAGTGTCTAGAACACGAATGTTAAGCAAAGAATTATTATTTTTTTAAATAGGAACAGTCATTACTTACATTTTGTTGACGAGGAACTGTTCAGAATGGAATTTTGACATTAATTTTGGCAAATAGGCAGGTACAAATGCGTGTTAAATTGGGAAATCAAGCTTGTTCGATTAAAGTTATGAGTAATTTTACTCTTTGTTACCCGTTATTGATTTCTTGGAAGTGTTGGGAGTCAACATTTAAGAAGAAAAATGTCATTTAAATACTTGTAACAAGCATTTGTAGGAGAAAAGGACTGATTTATGTAATGCTGACTGCTTCGAAAGACATGTAGGCGAATATATAGACCGAAAACTGACATTTGAAATTCCTTGAACATGATTTTTAAGCAGAATCTAGTCTTAGAATTGTAATTTCATGGATATGTAGCGATTTTGTATACCAATTTTTGTAGAAAGACTGTCTGGATAAGAAGACAAGCAATATTTGAAGTACGCAAACACATATTTCAAGTACCTTGTATGAAACGAAAGTTAGAAAGGACTGATTGTAGCCGAGAAATGTGGCTGAAAGCCTATTTACTGATAATGTAAGGAGAAAACTCACAAAATGTGGTCTATAGGAACGCTTGTTGCTTCGATTGAACTGTTTCACACTCCCGTAATTACAGTGTTGATTTCGTTTATAGGATACGGATTCATCTAGGTCATCTAGGTGAAATAATTTTGACTCAAATGCTTTAATTTATTTATTCTAATGTATATTGGAAGCATATTAAAGTTACTATAGCCCCTCTCTATGCTATTTGTAGAGTATATGCACTTGTATGAAAGAAGGCAGATAGAGTTGCCGACTTAGTGCTTTTGTTCAAAGGCATCATGGTATTTATTTACTTACCCGACTAGCCCTACAATGTTGTAATCTTTTGTACTATCGCAAAGCTATGTTTCCCCAACTTTACGACAAATTGGTGATACTTATTATCGGCTGCTGAAAGGAGCCCGTCCCGAAGATGCTGATTGTTGTGGAGGGCCTTGAAATAACAGACACACATACACGAACAAACTGCCACTACACACCTCAAGTTCATGCTTTACCACAGCTTGCGACCTTGTGTTTGCTTTTCAAAACAGGGATCGTAGGAGAGAGGGGTAAGAAATCTGTTAAAAATTTCACACATTCTCGGCCAAGGGATAGCTTCAACAGCTGACATTGCTGAACAACTAGTGTTGCCATCTCACGGTCGAAAGTGTTTCCATCTTTGAATAATTTAATAAAATATTGTGTAACATTTAGGAATAGTACAATAATTCTTGAACGGCAACATGGGTTGCCAACCTTTAAGTGTAGGCAACCTTCTATTATTTTAATAAATGATGTCTGATAGTTTTCTTATATTCTATTTTAGTCGTATATACATAATTTTTAGACTACATCTCCAGAGCCAAATTTGGTTATTTTTACTACTAGGTTGCATACCCCATAGGATACGAACAGTTCAAGGAGTATTGGACTTGATCTAAAGTATTCAAACCCGAATTTGGTGTCTGGACCTGCCAGATAAGATATCAAATGCAAAATTTTCACAAGTGTTGACCACCTATAATACACTCGTGTTGTTCTGGCTTGCATAACAAGTAGGCTCCAGTAATATTTTAATACCTCCTTTAAGCATTTTGTAGAGTTGTAACAACTACTAAGCAAACAAAGTAACGACGTCATTTGAATTAAAATAATCATATCAGTTAATGAAGCCAATAAATTGCGGAGAACTGAATTGTAACTAGTCTGCTGCAGGTAAACCAGGGAACAATGGCTAGTTGTGACTGTACTTTTGCACAGATAGACCTCGAGTGTTTACTGGCAAGTTTTGAAGAATGTACACCATGTTTCAGTATAATTTGTGACCAGAGCTTTCACGATATTCCTTTTGACTCTGACCAGGAATGTGTAGAACTAAGCAAGGAAATGATTCTACTTCGTATGATGGACGTATTAACAAACTCGCTTGGTTTGCGAGCAAATATACGACAAATTTAGTGAATCCCATACTGATTCTCTTGATGTGCTGCATAATTTTCTCAATAATTGCAAGAAGATGGTGAGAGATTCTGAACGTAGACATAGAATCCGGTTGATCTTGTTGGTCAAAGATACACTGCATCCATGTACTTTCAATAACAAATATCTTCACTCTTTCTATGTTTCAATATACACAACGACTGGTGTTTGAATAGGAATAAAACAAACAATTTGTACTAACAATGAACTTTAATTTGTGCATAAGTAAAATATATACAGACTAAAATATTTCCACGTGATGCAGAAATATTGTGATTACAGAGTTGATACGAACTATAGGACAGTGATGCGTTCCCAGACAAGTGATACAAACAGTGTTGTAATAAATGTTAACTAATAAAAAATATTGTGTTTGGAGACAATTAATACAATATATATATATATATATATAAAGACGAATCATAATAAATATTTTTCCTGTTCACTGAAAAACGGAGTTATAATTAAAAGTTAACAAGTATTCTGATTTGTATTTTATTTCCAAATACTATTAGCAATTTTATCTTCCAAGACAATAATTTGATAGCTATTGAATAAAAATTACAAAAGATTTTGCCATCACAAAAAGTTTAGTTCTAATTTCACACAAAACTTTTCGTAACAAAAATATTTATTTTTTGTTTCCCACAATGTATTTTTCTTTACAAAAATATTTTCGAAAGAAAAAATTGTTTTTTGTTTTCACAAAAAGGTTTCACCAGAGAAACGTTTATTTTTGTTTTAAATAGTTTTCATAAAAAAGTAGTCTTTTGTTTCACTTTCAAAGAAAAAAAATTCGTAACAAAAAATGACTTGTTTCTGGTTTACAAAATGAGTTTTAGAAAAATGTTTACCTTTAGAAAAATGTTTTTGTCTTTTCAAAAAGGTTTTCACAGATAATTTTTTCTGATTTTACCTTAGAAAAGTTTAGTTCACAAATATACATTTTGTAATTTGTTTGAAAATTGCTCACTAGAATGTCCATATGGAAGAGTACAATAATTTTCTTTGTTTGAAGGATTAATCTTCCTCCTATTATCAATATACGTTGGGTGTGATTTTCACTGTCCTCTCTAGAAGATTTTGAAACCTGGTTTGCTTAAGTTGTTATTGGGATTAAATATTTGGTGACTATCGTACCTTTAGTGGCTGAATTGTAATAGTGATCATAAGTTATATATTTTGCTCGATAATTCAAAGCTATACCACGAACTTTGCAAATATACTTCAATTCACCAGTAACCAGATTTTCATACCATAACTATAATTTTTGGACCTAAACAAATGAAGCATTGCATCTGCATCCGTCTTCTATTTAATTAGTCAATTCTCCGAGGTAATTCCCAGTACGTAGCAATAATGGCTCATATTTTCTCTGTATGTATATAACTGAGTCGTGTTACAATAAATTAGATGTTCTGTACCTACAGTATCCAAAAATTCATATAAACGAATACTAGCCCCGAGGATATGAACGCTGCTACTCCTACATTGGAAAAGACGTGTGGAGAATTTTCATTTTTAAAATCTTTATACGTTACTCGTAATTTCTTATGTCTTATAAGAGTCACATGTTGAACTTCCAAATGAGGCGAACGTAAAATTTCCAGGAATCTTTCTCGTTCAGCAACAACTGGAGTTTGTGGAAAACCGCATCTTTGACCCCATTTTCCGAATAATGAATTCAAAAATATTTTTCAAATATGTCTCAACCCGGCGTTATGTTGGATCTTATCATACTCGAGACAAATACCTTCATGGTGTTCACAATCACGAATATATTTTTGCTTTTCCTCTTAAGTCATACAATTATCAGGAAACCCACTGGCTTTTTGTTTCATTTTTAGGAAACTATCGACATACAGTTCGAACAATCCCTCAGTCAGCTGCATTTCCCAGATTTCATGTTTTAAAAACAACATATCCTTTCTCTAACGCAAAATGTATTTCAGGAGTACAAAATACTCCCTTAATTCCACGTTTTTCTTCATTATGTATACATTTTCCATTATTCAATCCCTCCATACAAGACCTGTACAAACCAAAGACGAGACATTTATGTGAATTATATGCTAAAACGGGCATGGAAAGTTTTTTAGGAGGAAGTACTTTACAGTGAACAAATCTATGGAAAGTAGCTGGATCTGGCTTGTTTTTATCCTTATGAAATTTATTTTTTCCTTTTGGCATAGCTTTCTTAGATATCACAAACGGATTAAGGGAGATTATGTCTAGGTATGCTAATACTCATCTTCACCACATTTATATAAGTTGAAAGCATTCGGTGCGTCCACCTTTGAAGTCATCTTTAGGACGTAAGGGTTCTTGCATTTCACAATACTCATCTCCTATGAACTTTGAAATTCAGATGTTTGAAACAGCTTTTTGCACTCATATTCCGATATGGATACTACTTTAATTTTGTAACTGTTTTCCAAAATTCTTCTCTCGCTAGTTTTGCCTTGTACCGGTGTTCCAAAGTATGACCATCATCATCAAGAAAATGACGACGAAGTTGAGTGATCCAAGTATGCCATTAGAGTTGCGGCACTTGACATACACTACCCTAAAAAATTGCCTTTCTTCAGGCATCGCTGATAGCCAGGAGTCAATGTTCCAAGGCTGTACGATACATTTGGTGTCATCAGTTTTGGAACCAAATGTGGTTACTTTTTCTGGAACTAGATCTGGGTACTTTTTGTTCTCTTTTACGACCCTTATTTTTATAAAAGACTACGACCCCTTTTTCATCCTCTTTTTAACAACAGAAATTACACTACGCTACGACACTCCAACACTATGAAAGCAGAGATTTAATCACACATCGTGCACAAGGCTATCATTTATTTTCTACAGTCCATCCTCTATTTTATAAAAGGCTACGGCATCTTCTCAACCCCCTATTTAACATACCAGAGCTTAGACTAGTGCATAATTGATGTTGCAACCCTTATTTAACATAGCAGAGATTTTATAAAAGACTACGAAACATTATTTAACATAGCCGAAATTATAACAGAAATTTGAAGTCAAATTCTATACCACACCCTATAACCGAGACAAAGGTAAAATATATCTCGTAAAAAACCGGCTAGACGTATTGAAATTTTGTATTATTAAATTTAATTCACATTATAAATGAGTACAGGGATATTTTACAACCTAACCCCCTAAATACACTTGGGGGTTGGTGTGAATTTAATTAGAATTTAATCTATTATATAAAAGACTATGAGCTATATTGTAGAACCCTGAAGGCCTACAGAACATGCAAAAGGTGGTTATAGCAAACTATTTTCCCCAGTAG
>JAGDQP010020476.1:0-33235 GCA_022664845.1 Lepisma saccharinum | reverse complement strand
GTGACTGGACCGGGGATCGAACACGGGACCTTTGGGTTACCGTCCCAAAGAGCTACCAATTGCGCCACTGAGAAGTGGGTCTACTGGGTGCCGCAGTTGGTAGCGCATTGGGACGGTAACCCAAAGGTCCCGTGTTCGATTCCCGGTCCAGTCACATACTTTTCACTCTTTAATATAAATTGTATCTGTATCTACAGAGGTTTGATGTACAGAAAAAAAAATCAGAAGTTGCCTCCATTTCAACTTTTGAAAAATACTAGGTTTAGAATTTCTCACCGACTTCTAAACAACTGCTAATAAATTTATAAACAGGTATGTTGATACCATTGACTATTAACAGCAATGGGGATTGAGGACAAAGCATCACAGACACAAAGACACACACACCGTAGACAACAGTGCAAGGAAGTTTAGCGATGACAAATTGCTACCCGAATAATAATGAATAATATGATTAATTATTTTATCTGCATCTTATGAGAATTGATTCGCTGTAGCCACGCTTCTCTTGGGACAGCTTCACGGCCTCTATTGGGGCACATTCCCCACTTTGACAAAATTTATCCTAAGCGTACATAACTACTAAAATTAAGGATTATGCATTTTTAGTTAAAACTGATGGTGACAGATACGTGAGAAATTCTAGTATCAGGTAACGGCCATGACAAGTAGATTTCCGTAATGCGGTAAGTTATGACAAACTATATTTCATCATTCTACATGACATGCGTCCCGCACTATCTACATGTAAGCCAAGTCACACGTAAATAAAACCGCTTGTCTGTATGTCAATTACAAGCAAAGTGTCACAGTATGGAATTTCCGTTTGAATGCACGTGAAATATTGTACATGAGAAAAATGTATAGTTTTTCTAATGCACGACCAATAACACTGATATCGACCATGGTTGGCTGTTGGAACACACATAGATCAACATTGGTGTGTGTACGATATTTTGACATTCAATGCCATTCTTAAAACGCAAGACACGTGTTGTACTTCAACGAGAAAACTTGGCAGGTTAAAATATTAAGTTTAGAGAATATGGTGCTTTTCAAAGCGATCAATTTCGATACCAATAGGCGAAATTGTTTGTCATTTGATATTGATACCGGGCGATACTGATGTGTAACTGAGGGAGGAAAATATATATAGAGAACTTTATAGGCACAAAATAACTGAACACTACTAGAGTGAGCCTCATAGCATACAATAAGATACATGAAACATACTATACAAATAACAACACACAAAACAGAATAAAATCAAAGAATTCCTTTGTACTAACACAAGATTTAATCAGGTACACCAAGTATCGAATTCAAGACTACATGAAGCGTCTTTATAAGAAACAGAAAATGTGTCTTAGTTAAAACGGTCCTCAAATTTGTTATTTGTTCTAGGAGTTACACAAACCGCAACTGTGAGGGATATCTTTGTTATTTCCCGCCACGATAGTAATCGCTGCACGTGATGGACTAGCACGAGACAGAAAAAAATATACTTAGATGGAAACACTAATGATATAAACAGCTGAATGAGATTTTTGAAAAATCCAAATACAAGGACAGAGATATCAGAGGTAAGCTGCGTTCTTATTAAGAGCCTACTAAACTATATATATAAAACAAGTCCTGACTAATATATCAACGCCCAGGTCAAATGCTTTAAGCTGGAAACATAAAAGTTATACAGTACATAGGTTTTATGACGTAAGGTGCCGATTTTGGGGAATTCGGTTTGGAAAGGAGTGAAATGGGGTTGCAATTATTCTAATAGGCAATGCCGATATCTCGGGATCCCTTAAGTCTACAAACAAGAAATTTGGTATTCACACTTTCCTTTTAAAATAATTAGACACGTGTTTTACCTTTTCTTGATATTGGCCCTAGAAGAGTAGAAAGCAGGGTATTTTTAATATAACTATACTGACTGACATATCAACGTCCAGGTCAAACGGCTTCAGCTAGAAACTTGAAATGTATGTCTATTCCGACTTTAGCTAATCTATTTCACTAATGTTCGGTAAGGGAGCAAACAAAGGGCATTTTTTGAAAGTAGAAACGAAAAGAGTTATTTGTTTTGTTAAAAAAGAGATAAAAAGTCCCTGATCTAAGGTGAGATTGAACCCGAAACCCTTAGAATAGCTGTCAAGTGGTTTATTCACTACACCATACAGCCCGATGCTGTAAGATGGATTCCGAGCAGCTTTTATAATAATGACAATGAGCTTATATAATCTTAATATATATATAAAAACAATGGTCTTGACTTACTGACATTATAGCCTAGGCCAAACATTACGATATATGGAAGGAAGGATGTTTGGAAATTCGGCTTGAAAAGGAAAACAAGTGTTGCGACAGACTTTGCTGATGTTTCCAAGAAAAAAAAAACTCGTGTTGAAGTAAAGGCGTGCATCAAATCGTCATATTGATGACCTCTGATCCACAAATTGTGCCTTCAGAAGGACGTGATGGTCCACGTAAATGGTGACATGGTGGCAGTAAATTTTTCTGATATCCTTCTCAAAATTGGTGATGGAGAGGTTCCTACTTTTGAAAGGAAAATAAGTTTACCTCATCATCTAGGTCAGGTCGTATGCAATGTAACAGATCTTACATCCAAAATTTATCCCGATATGCAAAATATTAAAGAGAAATCATCCGTGGGACAGTTATGTGAGCGTACCATTTTAACACCTAAAAACAATACGGAAGTCACAATAAATAAAATTCTCTTAAATTATTTAGACGGTGACCAAATGGAGTACCGGTCCGTAGACTTGGCAGTTCAGAGTGGTGATGTATATTCACTAGCCCGTGAAATTTCTAAATACATTAAAATGTTACAGGCCTCGCCCGGACATATAAACTTCTCCTAAAAGTGGAGAGTACCTGTAATGTTGTTGAGAAATCTCAACCCGCCTAAACTTTGGAATGAAACCAGACTACTGTACAAGCTCTGCATAGCTATATGATCTGGGCTACGGTGGTAACTGGTTCTGCTCAAGCGGAATCTGTGCTCATACCACGAATACCGAACATATCATCCGAGTATACATATGATTTTAAAAAGATACAGTTTCCCTTAAAACTCTTTTTCGCAATGACTATAAATAAGTCCGAGGAGCAGACTCTGAAGATAGCAGGGATTGACTTAAGGGAGGATTACTTATCACATAGACAATATTACGTCGCGCACTAGAGTATGGTCTTCCAACGATTTGGTAATTCTAGCACCGCAAGGTACAGCTACAGTAGCTTACTATGAAAAATATAAACATTAATATTTCCAACATCTTTGTCTCTCATTTCAAAATAACTGTATTAACTATATCTACATATCTTTGGTCTCGGAAGGAATATAATTTAGTAGAAAAAATTTAATAAAAAGTAAGGATTAATAATAATAATAATAACAATAACAATTTGTATCAATTCCTGAAATTCACGCGAGGGAAGCCACGGGCAACTGTTAGTTATCTAATATTTCCGGTGGTCAATTAATTAGTGTTTGCTGGAAAAAAAGTTAATTCAACAGCACTGTGTATATATGTGATTTTATCCAAGTATGTATTTTTATGGTGTTGCATAAACAGACAGTCCATGGGAACTGCATGTTATTGAATCACTTCTCTTGATCAATAGTTAACTTCCCGAACAAGCAATAAAGCAGGCATAAGGAATAAATATTCAGAAGATGTCCTTACGATGTACATGTAATACTTACATACAGAGGGAAAAGTGATACAACAATGAGCTCAGGGTAAAATTCATTTGTAAAGCATAATTAAATGACCAAGCAAGACATAGAAGTCCGGAAGAGTAGTGCGTCATTGTAATAGTATAATATACCCTGGTATCCAAAACTCAAAACACGAACTACACATTAACGTCTGACTCATACATTTCATTTTTAATTGATATTTTTGGGGTTCAGATTACAGTACAGTATGAAACATTATATATCACGTAGTCACTGAGGATCTAGTACTGATATAAAGTAGGCACGTATTGCGGATATGGAGAGGTAGCACGTACAACGTCAGAACTTACGTCCAAAAAACTCATCAAAGTATGGTAGATCGATAACTTTTCACAGAAATCAATATGGAATATTGCTACCCCTAAGAATATGGCATGTTTGACGTCGACGTAGCATATTGGAAACAGGATTGTCAAGCATTCTTGTGGAAGTGTATCCCATTTCTCCTCGAGAGCTCGTCGGAGTTTAGGGAGAGTTGGTGGTGGCGGTCTTCTCTCAGTAACACGACTCCGTAAATAGCACGCATGTTTTATCGAAATGAGATTATGGGGAGTACGCTGGCCACTCCATTCGATGGATATCCTCTTCCCCAAATAGATCGGTCACATCCTGTGTACGATGTGGACGAGCATTGTCATCTATAAAAATAAACTCTGGACCTACAGGTTCATGAAACAGGTGAACATGACGGTGAATGATATCTCTACAATCTTTCTGAATTATATCTTTCACTTATCGCTGATCCTCTTTCCAATAGCTGCAAATCACTACGTCCGTTGATCATAATGCTGGCCCAGACCATGATTCAACAATGTTTTCTTGGCGGTACCGAGTATCAGGTTCACGCCAGATGTCCAGAAGTTCAGAATCAGACGCAAGACACATAACTCGAGCTCACTCCTCATTAAACCACGATATGCTCTTGACACCATCGCAGACGAGCCTGCAATGAGACAGTTTTAAAGTGATACATTTCACCGGTTTACGTACATAAAGCCCTATCTCATTCAAACGTCTTGCTACGGTTAGACGCGATACACGTGTCCTAGCACTGGCGTGCAGTTCATTACTATATTTCCCAGCAGTACTCCGTGGATTTCTTTTCGCAGATAGCACCAAATAACGGTCTTCTGATTGTGTGGTACGTCGTCCGTCTGATACGTCTAGATGCATTGACTGGTACTTTGACCACACTATGCTGTGGACAATACCCACTTCATTTGCAACACTGGTCACAGTTAATTTTTTTTTCAGAAATTCTGAGGAGAATCGGATAACTTTACATTTTTTGCATCAGTTTTCATATGAATGTACTTGTACTGCTGTTGCAGAACGGTAAGTGGATTAAAAGGGCACATAACGAATATTTAATTTATTTTTTTAGAAAAATGTCTTAGATCAAAAGATTTAACAATATCAAGAATTTAGAGAAAAAGTAGAGAATACAAAATTAGGAACCCCCGAAAAGCGTACATCTGATAGTCCCAGCCAGAAGTAGTTTTCGAATGTTTCTTTCTAAAAGAAATAATAAAAAATTTCGAATGATATTTATTCTTCAAACCGGGGAGAAAAATAACCGGGGATTACTCCTGGAAAATTCCACGGAAACAGGGAGTGAATGTCCAACCTAGTCACTGTTTGCGCTTATTCTCATTTCTCGAGTCTCGACCACGCTCAAACTTGACTCAGACAATATTTTTGTGTCATGCTTACGATGATCTCTAAGTAACTTTTCACACGACCTTCAGAAACTAATCGTCACTACTTAAAAAATCACACAACCAGTGCCCACCGACATCTACGATCACCGGTCAACTACAACGTGGTATTCATGGGCAGATTAAGCGCTCTCTCTCCTCAGTGGAAAACGTATTTCTGTGACATAGAGGCAATGTAGCCAATAGTTTGAGAATACTAATCCCGTGCTTAAGTTTTGGACAGCAGTGTACGTACATCATCTCGTCTCAAATGACGTCGTTCAAGAATAAATATTAGTCAAAAGTTAATGGTATAAAATCCGTTTCGAAACTAGTAAATTACTAACTTGCCTTAAAAAGAAGATAGTCCTACAAAATCTCCAGGTTTGCCAGGATTCTCTTATATAAAAACAGTAGTCTATCTGATTTACCCACACGTTGGTGCGGGGTGAATAAAATATGTTGACTAACAGTTGTACTGTGACTAGTAGTAGTAGTAGTTACCCGTATCTTACATATTACAATTTCTTCAGATCTTAATCATTAATTTAATACTAATATCAAACTTCATCAACTTTTAAACATACAATATTCATTAAAACAATGCTAAATCTGGTACGTGGTACATAGGTATTTTCAAAATACAAAATAAAATTTTAAATAACTAGATTATTTCTGGTTTGCAAAAATCAAATTTTAAATCAAAACGTATTTATTTATTCATTTCATTGTTCTTTAAATTAAAAATAGCATTTGTTTCATTGTTAGAAACCATAGACTGACTGTTTTTAATTAGTGAGCTTCCTGTGTGGCCTAGTCGATACTGGGTTCGATTCCCCGTGGGGGCTCAAAATTGCAGCGTTGACCCAGCATCTTTAGGACAATTGGAGAACTACTTGATTCAAAGAAGAAGCAGACTGTGGAGGTGACACGCAAATGCGAACTTGTACAAAATTTGCAAAAATGAGATACGATATGGAATGGTACTTAGAGGATAAGCGGAGTGTTAATACAGCATGAAAGTCACGCAAACACGAACGTACCCAATGATAGAAGCATGTGACAATGAATGGTTCACATATACGCATATGGCGGGCTGGGATACGTGTTCGTTGATTATGAAAAATTGTATGTACTGGACATGTTCGCTTTTGCATGTCACCTCCTCGACTGTGGTCATTTAAGTCAAACACATGGGTACGAAAAGGTCTTACCCTTAAGAGGCTGTCTCGCTGCCCAGTTTAGTTTAATTTAGATTTTAGTTAGTTGGCAACACTGACAGTGGTTTAAAACCAGGCCCCCAGGAACACGTATACAAAATTCGGTCGAAATCAAGGCACGCACGTAGATTTGTATAAGGAACAAACAGACAAAGGAACTTTCAATTTTATACATGCGATTAAATGAAACAAAACTTTAAATGTGAAACTGAAGAGTTTTGGATACACGTTTATAACCTAAGAAATTTATTAAAAACACTTCTGTGTATTCTGGGACCAACTTGAAATGCTTAGAAAGTACCAACTCCATCCTTTGTGAATCCATTCGTGTGATGCATATTCGTCAACAGCCTGGTTGGTCGTCCACCCAAAAGACAGAAAATAAATGAGGGTTGCATAATCTTTCAGGCGTTCAACTAATAAATTCACCAAAGTCAAACTTTGTCAATTCATAATACAGATAAGGTAGTGATATTTAATACTTGAAATTGAATATTGAAGTTGGATAATTTTTAATGTTGAAATTTAACGATGTATCGAAATCTTGAACTGAATGTCGAATGAAAATGTCAAAGTATCAAATCAAAATATTGGAAAACAGAATATTTTACCGAACTAAACACGCCCAGAAATATAAAATACGAATACCGAACACAAAATGTAAAATGTCGAATTACAAAAATACATAGCATAACAGCGAAAAAAAACGAATCAAATATATTCTACAGAAATGTAGCAGAAACACAACAATGAAAACCCAGAAATTGATTGACAGAAATACAACAGTCAACGATAGATTATTCGCTGAGTTAGTCATGTGACTTCGAACAATCGAGCTGCAACTGCATGACTCAATGAGTTATGGAAGCAAGATGTAGCACAAGCAAGGCATGATGAATAAAGTGGGAGGGAACGGGAAAACCCCGAGAAAACATAAGCACGCGATGTTTGTCCACCACAAAGCCCACATGGCATAAACCGGGATCGGACCGAGGACCCCACGCACCAGAGGTGAGTGCTTTACCACTGTGGTTCACGATGATATGAATGCATTGAGTTTAAATCCACAAATATCCATGCACTAGGCGGGATTCGAACTGCAAACTAATGAGACCTGTATCCCATATGGCTACCGTGGCCGGCAATGAAATGTCAAACCTAAGTATCCACTTCAATATCGAATATGTATCAAGTGTCATTTTGGAGGTCAAGTAAATTTTACGTAACCCAACTGTGCTTTAAGCCATTGCCCCGATGTGCTAAGAATTGCTTTTTTTATGTAACGTATATATAACCTTCTTGTTATTTACGCAGGATGGCTGCTTCTTTTTTTATAATTAAATTGTAGTACAACAAATTGTTTCTGTAAGTCCTGCCAATTTTTCTTTGCTGGAACGGAATTCCATTTGGAATGACACGTTTCAATTATGAACAGAATATTAATTACGAGGATTAAAGTGTAAACTTCAGATCAGAACACAAGAGAATAGCTCAAACGTTATCAGGAATTGTGAATACTTCTTATAAATAAATTGATTTGCTTTAATACTTTAAGTTTTAATATATTGGCTTCTTTTGTTTGATTGAATAAAGAAGAATAGTATTCATAGAATATTTATACAAGGTTAAATGTGTTACGAAAAAATACTTTTCGAAGTGTAATATGGAAAATATTTAATCGATATATCGAATATTGTGATATTTTTATATGTATTCGATTTTCGACGGTTCAATGATATTGGCAATATTCGTGTTTTTTTTTTTCAAGTTTCAGCATAAGTGTCTGTCGACAACTTTCCAACTCAGGAACTTCTAGGGCTAGGAAGATGGTTGGTGTCGTTGGGAAGACCTCAAAGAGTCAAGTTTAAACCCGTAAGATCATACACATATCAGGAGCGGTGCCAGAGATTGGGGTAATTCCTTAGTTTGGAAACACTAAGGCTAAGAAGGTGGTTCAGGTGTAGTTGAAATGGTCTCGGTAAGACGAGTTCAAACCCGTATCATTCATCGAGATCGCAAGAGCGGCTTTTGAGTTTCGGGTGAGAAATTTTCAACTTAGGAACTAAATAACAGGACCAGGAAGGTGGCTGAGATGTAGTTGAAAAGGTCTCTCCACAATTTTTCCAACGTAACACTGATCATCCAAATAGGATGCTCGCTGCTGAAGCAAGGCGGTAGTACATTTGCACAGTCTCCCGATTGGTATCCCCCCTAACTTATTTAATGATATTTTCTATACAAGCTATTTGGATTTCAAAAGGTTCTTTGAAATAAAGTGAATACAATTTCTAGCAAATTTTACTTCTGAATGATATTCGACTCTTATCGTTTTTTAAAAAAATACAAATATGCAATAATCGACATTTTGAAATATCGATCTCTGTTCGACTTGATAGTGATATCGATATTGGATATTAAAATTCAGAAATGACACCGCTCTGCCTAACCATAGTGACAAGACAGAAAATGTAGAGAAATAAACAATGTGAAATTTTATGTAATTTTATCAAATCTAAAACTATTCTTCTTTAGATTTTATCGAATTCTTCTTTAAATTTTATCAAATTCTTCTTTACATTTTACTAATTTCTTCTTTAGATACTATCAAATTCTTCTTCAGATGTTATCAAATTCTTCTTTAAATTTTATCAAACTCTTCTTTAGATTTTATCAAATTCTTCTTTAGATTTGATAAAATCTAAAGAAGAGATTTATTTTCATGTCAAAACGTACTGCGTAGTTGTAATATCACAAGCAGAACTAATTTTTGTAATATTCTCTTAAGGCGGAACCTATGAACAACATATTCAAGTGCATAGAGTAAAATACACTGTAAAAAATTGGAAACAATTTTCACATTAGTATCGGCATCGGAAATAAAGATGAACAAAAGTATTGACAAATTAAGTAAGATATGTATAATTTCAGAAAAGTGCTTATCGTATATAAATACCATTTAAAAGGACTGTACATGGACTAAATTCAGCTTTTATTTAAAAAAGAAAACGCACAATAGCCGTTCTCTTCTGATTATCATATGTGTAGTATATAATTCAATATGTTTCTTTCTCTCTTTGTTAACTGTTATTTTAATCAGTAGGATTGGCATTGTTTTGCGTAAGACTATATCCACTTATGTAGTTTCATAATTTTGTTTATATCAACATTACAAAATATTGAATTGTAACGTCCCCAACCTAATGATCCCAAAAGTGGATCACACAAACAAATAGGGTCGCCAGGAGCCTAGAGTACCCACGCAACGCATCTAACCTAACCTCTAGCTCCAAACATTTTCTACACCCCAGACGAGCGGCGCAGAAATGCCTTCCAGATTTAAGAATATCTGGGAAAGAGGATTCCAGATCCTTGTGATCGCTGTAAAAAAAAAAAATTTAGATCGAGGGAGGAAATACCGGTAATGCGACACCTCCAATCTTTTAATTAGATCGTCAGTTCATACTCCGAAGTACCAGCTGGTTTAGATTAGCGACATATTAAGAAAGAAAAAACGCAGATCTTTACTTGGGAAATAATCTCAAACGATGATACGCAAAACGACTCATATGTGACTCATACGGTGTCTTTACTCACTTCGAAGTCTACAGGGTGGCAAAAGACCATGTCTTACCTTTACCTTAGTAGGGCCCACACCTGTAGTCTGGTGTAGTCTGGAATCGCAATTCCTGAAATAAAGACGAACGAACACAACGAATGACGGTCGCAACTCAATCCAAACGTAGTGTCATAACGCAAAACGCAAATAATATTTATTAACACAAATCACATGCTGGAGTCACTTCATATGTCAATGCAGAAATAACCAGAAATTCAATATATAGTTCCTTTCCCAAGTCATCACTTCTCAGCTGGCGAAAGAATCCTACCACTGGTCTACGGATTTATGAACCGATCTAATCTAATTAAAATCACATCACTTAAAACGATAGGTTTACCGAAACACAGAAATAATATAGTATCAATTGCTGTCAACTTCACGTAACGATTTGTAACTAATTTCCAATAGATATCAAAACAAACATTAAATAACTCACTGCACATTATAAACATTATTAAACACTGTACGAGGATTATCAACTAATGCCGTAGATCGTACCTGGTTAACTGAGAGGTTTCTACACTACGTTCACTGAATATAAACTCAAGATTGTTTTCGAAGAAATATAAAAATTTCAGAATTTCAATTTATTATTTTGGAATTTACATATTTCACGCTTTCGGCTATGATAATTTTATCAGAATCTGAACAGAATTACTGTTGAATTGTAAAACAAACAAATTTGAATCGCTGGTATACATGAATTAAGCAGAACTGAAAGTTACTTAGTCACACATAAATGTCCATAATTTCTGTAATAATTAACAAATTCCGTTGATATTTTCACAAATTATTTCCGAAATATTGTCGTATAATTTCTAAAAGTTTCAGCACAGTATTACTTACACGAAAGAAGTTCTAGTCCAAAATGCATGGTAATGAAAGAATCACTTTAACGTTAATAATTTGGTGACGTCATTACAGATGATTACTACGTTATACAAAAGACGTTCTGAATAAGTCTTGAAAATACAAAATATTGTTATAAAATATGACTTTTTCATTGGAGAATAGTGGCTGGAGTTGAAACCAAAATTATTGAACCATGTTGAATAAATTAAAATTTACTATTAACATAAAAACGGTACGCAAAGATAGTCGAGCAGACATGTTGCTAATTTGATCAAGTAAGGAAAATATGCGGTAGCTGTCAAACATGGCTAACCGGGAATTTCGAATAGATTTGGAAAACTGGAGACGAGAAATTGGCATATGACTATTAAAATCCAACGAACCGATATTTATAATGTAAGAATTCGGTCAATAGCGGCCCCATACTGAAATTTAGAATATATTGTACATTTTGACAAATAATCTCGAAACAACTAATAAATTTGATGAGGTGAAAATTCCGAAAGTATGACGTTGAAAAGTCCTGATAGCACTAGTATCGGTTTAATTCTTCTTAATACGATTTAATACATTTTCCGGAACGGACGAAATCGAAAATTATGTCAAATTTAGTGTTTATATCTACCTTTCGTAGACAGAGCTTAGGAAGTACAGGTGACGGAAAGCCCATGCATCTAGTCGCTTCGTTTAAAAAATTGGAACTGAACTAACATGGCGTGGGAGAGCAGTTCTCCCAGCAAACGGAGAAGAAGGCTGATTCACACCAATCAGCAAAAAACAAGTCACGAAGCATTGACTAGGGCCAATCAAAAACAAGCATTAGATCCAAGTCATTGCTGCGTGACTAACGAAAACCTGGATGGATAACGAATAAAAATCCAAAGAAAAATCCAAGCGGAACACGCTCAAAGAGTCTAAAACCAACCAAAGAGAATGAGCTAAAGAGAACACACTGAAAGAAAACAAAACGGAGACTAAGAAAAATAAAAGGGGAGAAAAAAAATAAAAATGGAACAGCAACTTGGCTGTTACAGAATCTGAATTCATTTTAAGGCCTTTAAGCAACTAAGGCACAGGCCGGAATAGAATGAGGAAGACGATGTTGGTAGTAGACGGTCAGGACCTATTCTAAAAGTACCATCTCAGCATTTACCTCCTATGACTTTAGATAAAATCTCAATTAGGAATATCGACCGGTGAGATTGATCCCAGGACCTTCTGAATGGCCAACGGTCTATCACTGAGCCATTACAAAATATATTTGAACATTTAAATATTTTTACATTGCTGTTACTATTTATAAATAGTTGGAGTTATAACTAGAATTCTTAACCAATTTAATGTAAGGTACAATCTCACAAATTGTACCACTTTAAGAATTTATTTGATTTGTACATAATAATTTATAGCATATGAGTGAAATATAATGACTGTATATTGCAGCTTGGACCTTGAAGCATACACGTACCCGTTTTCAAAACTCTAGGTGTTATGGTTTAGAAGCTGTGATATAAAGAAGGTGCTATAAATTGAATCACTAGCATTATGAAATGGACCGGTAGTAAAATGAAAGTTTGGAAAGGGTTATGCAAGATGAAAATCATAAGATGATAATGTCTAGATATTTCTCTCATAGCTTGTAATATAGTACATATGGAAGTTTTGGTAATGTTTATAGCCGTGCTTTAGGAACAAAACTAAGGTTTCTTTAACACAATGCAATATTGGAAGCATCAATCACTTCCATTCACTTCTACACACACCACAACAAAATATTAACTTCTTTGCACATTTTTTCACGCATTTGGGATGAAACCAGATGCAACACTTCAAACACTGAATCATATTTTCATTCTTCGTTTCTTCGCATAAAATACAATACCAGCTAGTTGAATTGAACTGCATTTTATGTAAGACCTATAGGCAACTCTGGCTCAGGTCGAATGGATTATGAAGAGAGAATTGGTGGAATGAAGAAAGGGGAAGGAAACGAGAACCCTGAGAAAAAACCCATACACGGTTTTTCGTCCACCACAAAGCTCACATGGGTCGAGCCAGAGAGGAGCACTCTACCACTGAGCCACCGGCGACAGTAGCTAGTTGAGTTGTCGCTGGCAACTATTTCTGATTTCTTACCATTATTTTCTTATGGTTTCTTGTTGTTCAAATTCCTTTTAGGAAGAAACTTGGTGGTACATTTTATAAGACACTAAGACTGCTTTGTGTCCCAAAGATGAGAAATAATTAACTCATTACTGTTTACACTATTAACATACGAGATAAGGAATATACGTTTTAAGTGTAACAAAATTCGTACATACCTGTAAGTGTGTGAAGGCTTAATTGTCCATTTGAATTATTACTTCTTACGATAGGAAACTTAACAACAATACTTTTCTCGAATTGTGTAGCCACTATATTGAGCATGTTCTGTGTAAGTACACAACACTCACTACCCTCTGATTGGTAGCGTCACTGTGCAAAAACGTTTGTCAAATACGCGAGTGGTACAAGTTACATGCCTGTATTATTTATAAGACTTTCGCATACAATTGTATGAGAACTTGAATGTTCAAGAATGTTTGTTATATATTTATTTAAAAATATTATTATGTGTTAAAAAAAACTGACACGAATTGTTGGATTACATAATAAGCGCAAGGTCAGTGCCTTTGGGAAATTCAGTTTAGATAATATTTTTTTGTTATTCTCGGTTGTTTGTGTAACGCAAGCAATAAAGTAGTAAAGGCAATATATTATGTAATCCTTTTGTTACATTTACGTTCAAGGGAACTAACAATAGCTAAGTTATAAGGATAGCCATTCAATCTTGTATGATGTGGTCTTACTTTCAAAATATTGATCATAATATATCTCAGGATATCTTTTCCACAGAACAAGGTTCTTTTTTTTTCATTTTCTTTATAGAACAACTTGAATACATAGTTATTTTTAAATCTTCACGCAAATTATGTTTCCAAAAATATCCCATCCTTTTCTAAACTATTGAGAGAATATCTGCCAAAAAAAATCTAGTGTCGGAAAGTGTTCTCTTTTCAGTTCTATGTGTTTACACAACTGTTATAAATAAAGTATTATTTAAAGTAAGAGAGTGTAATACGCATTCAGTACGTTAGCCCGCTGAGAATGGCCGTAAGATAAGATTAGAGTAGATCGCATTCAGTTACTACTAGTCCCATAGTACTATAAAAGTAGTATCGCATACATGACTTATTATTCCTTTTATTTCCTTAACCATACTCCGAATAAACATTTAGCTGAGGTACATAAACAAATACTAGGCATACCAGAAGTTCCTACATCCACATCCAATTTTTAATATATAAGATCAGACTGGTAGGTTAGATTCGATATCCAATTTATACACAGAATAGTTCTACCCTAGTATTTTAGTTGTACAGAACGTCTATCTTCCAGCAATAGGTTAGTCAGGATCAGGTCAATAAATATCCAATGCATATATCGTATAGTTTCCAATATTAGTAGGTTAGTTCCAATTAAGTAATTGCACATTACCTAAGAGTAGATTTCCAAGCACTACCCATATTGATATCTTCTACACAGCCAAACCTAATGTTTGTTGACATTGTTAAAAGTGAGTTTTCTCCACATGCAGTAATCTCAGAAAAGGTACTAATAACCGAATAATTAGGTATTACCTTCAACCGTAAATCAGTAAACAAACTCCAGGAACATTCCCATATGATTTGCTGTTTGATCTTATCCCTTAATTTACCTAATCTTGAAAAATACACTATCTTCCTTATGTAGTCCAGTCATTTCATTCATTCATTCATTCATTTCGTAACAGCTGCTAAGCATAAAAGTTAATCTCACACAAGTAATATAGATACGTATATCTCAAGTAGTTCCTAACAATTCCGTGATTTTATCGGTCGTGACGTCATTCCATAGAATCTGAAATATTTAGAACGAAATCTTATCCACTCCTTAGTCATAGAATATTAAATGTCATAGAACGTTCAACCGAAATTAAAATCTTTAAAATCCATTCCAACAACAACTAGATTTATCGCCAATATTTAATCTGGATACATTATTACAGTTATGCGTTATTGTTTTCTTCAAGTTGTTTGTTGGTATCATGTATGATCACTTTGTGTTTCTTGGAAAGTGAATTAATATTTAGACTTTGGTTTGGATAACTGCCCGTTACAATAGTTCCCAATATTCATAGGGAAAGTACTGATTGGTTTAACTCCAAATTTCTATAGTGTTTTTTCCTTATTATTTTGCTAATATAAACTCAGACGTGAGTAATTCGTGGGATAAGCCGAGAGAATAAGTAATTCGTGGGAATAATTTACATTTATTCGGATTAAATGATACATTCTCTATGCTGTTACGTTCTGGTAAAAAAAAAAAGTCAGAACTGTATACTTGGTTCAGCGGTTAAGACGTTGATTTTTTATTTTAAAAATTCGTGTTCGATTCCCGCTCAGGACTCACATTTTACTCATCTGCACCTTTAATATTGTACTTTTTAACTTTTAACTACAATATTTGTTTGTAGCCACAGTTATACGTATTAATGACCTTCCATGAACAACACCTGCAACCATATTGTGTTTATTACAGCCATATCTTTTATTTAAGTAAACGATGACTCATTAGTGAGATTTGCTTCAATAGACACTTTTAAAATTAGAAAGAATTAAGCTTTCTTTACAGTGAGAAAGGTAAAATAACTCTTTAGTAAACGAATTAGAAGGTTGATAGCGCGATAAAGTAGAAAAAAATAATATCCCTAGTATAAAACAGTTCTAGTAGAGCAATTGAGTCTTTTAATCGAAATAAAATGAGCGGTTTACTTTAACACAAGGGATTGACGTAGCGAAATCAGAGAATTGTTCTCACTCACACTCAGTGTTGAGAAGTAACAGTTACCTAAAACTAAAAGAAAAGCCTCCGCTAATCCTTCCTTTTCCGCACCTTCTCAAACAGCTTTGCTTCCTATTACGTTGGATTACTTAACATTTTCCGGTTAGTCGATGTAGAAGTCGTTGTTGCGTGTGAGGGGGGACTTTACAAGAAAACTTTTGGAATTACTTCTGTTCTTTTTCCTTTTAACCATTGGTTCTCTTTTTCTTTATTTCAAGATCTCTTTCTGTTTTTGTTTTATTCGTTCTTTCTGAGAAGATACAGAAAAAAAGAAAAGAAAGTTGTGGAAAAGAAAAGAAAGTTTTGTTTTTTAAAAAAAGAAAAGAAAGTTCTTTTTAGAAAAGAAAAGAAAGTTGTCGAAATCAAACAAGAGGAAATGTTAGCTAACTTGATTGAGATCAGAGACGAATAAAAGCAACAGGAAATGAATGAGAAGCTGAAGGGACAAGGACAAATAGATAGAAGGAGGAAGAGCAGAGGGGGAGGCAGAGAGAGAAGAAGAAAAGAAAATATAAAAGTAAGAAGAGACAGAAAAATAGAAACAAAATATCTTATACTTTATTTTTTTTGTGTTGGTCTCTTTCTTATAAAAGAAAGCAAATATGAAAAGGAAAGAAAGTAACTTGTAAAGAAAAGAAAAAAAACTAGAAAGCGATGGCAAACAAAATATTGGGGGATATTCTAGTACGTATTTACCATTGCTAATGTAATTCTGCTTAAGAGTCGCTCTAGATTTGACAGAATTTCGTGGTCCAACTGAGAGTTTGATATTCATTTCAAAAGATAAATAGAATTTTGTAGCTCTCAAAGGTTTATTCATTATCTGTAATAAAGTGCAAAGTAGTGTTCCATTTTCTTTGCTCCAAAGTTCTTTAATTATCTTTAAGAGATTGCAAAGTAAAGTTGTCTCTATTTAACTTAAATATTGGTAAGTTCAGAAACAGTGACAAACATAAAATAAATATTCATTTACTCTTTGATATGTAATTACATTTAGCAATGCTTTAGTACGTTGTCTCCTCTTTTTGTACTAATAACTTTCAAAAGAAAGTAACCTGTCTTCAAAATGCGCTGGAAAGTAAAACATGATACAGGCAAAAATTTAGAAAACTTTTTTTTTCTAATTGCTAAATATTCAAGGAACACTGAAACATGTTTGAACGGGTAGCACGCCGTGTGTGGTATAACGAAATAGCCGTTCAGTAGACGATAAACTTGCGCCAAGGCGTTTAGAATATCCAATTAGGTGAAACTTGGTTCGAGAAATGTCTGGTGTGCTTCTAAATTCTAGTTGAGGATCAAAGTACGTATTCAGAAATTGGTTTTGGGAGGGCTCCACTGGCTTCGGGAGGTACAATGTGTGTCTGAGCATAAAATGTATTTTAAATACAAATAATTACCCGTAAACTTATACGATTCCTGCCTAAATCTCCGTATTTCGGAGGACCGAACTCACCCATTCAAAATACGTCCGTGTTGAGGATATGTGAAGTCATCAACCGGTGTTGACATGTTGAGGGATATTCCTATAGTAACGAACTTGCAGGCTTCTTGAGCCGTGGCGTTTATTATTTATTTAAGAAATAAAATGATGTGTGAAGTATAATACCACAAATTCATTAAGTGTGGTCACCTCTATCATTTTGTCAAGTTTAGACTAAATTGGTGTAATCTGAATTTCAGCTTCGTTACCATGCTAAAGGGACTATGTATCTTGATGATACTTTAATGGAATTACCACAACAATATTCTGTACTAAAACAAATGAAGCGCTACGATAAGTCGCTGCATCTGTTCCATACATTTACCAAACTAATATTGAAATATTTTCTCCCGCTACCACGAAACTAGTAACTACCGTGATAAATGTATTTTGGTTAGGAACATTATGAGATATACTCTTGAGCGTTACGCTTAGTTTCGCTGAAATCGGCCCAATCGTTCTGACGTAATACGTGAATTTGCGTTCAGTAAAGTTTCCTTTTCGTGCAAACGGTTACTAATTTAGGAATTTCAAATTTATTTAAATCATTTGAGTATAGTTCTCTTGATCGTGATGCCAAATTAGGATTCAATAGGTTTTCTTAGTTCGTTTGAGTCTTGTTACTATGGACAAATATACGCTGTACCTTAAACAGACTGCAGAGGGACTGCTTGAGGAACATCCTCTACTCTAACACAATTAAGAATATTCTTAAGTTGTTTTCTTACAACTTGTGAAACATTTTTACTTCGCGTAGTTTGAACTTCTTTATATTGGTGGTATTTACTTCAATATCTTTTGCCGCTTTACTTACAGCGTTATAGGCTGCACTAATCCTCCATACTGGTGACTTCCTCATTCACAATTTTTGACGCGAAGTTTACTGATTGGAACTCGAACCTTCAGGCATGAAAAGAATTGAGAGGGCAATCTATTTCGTTAATAGATAACTTATAAAGAAATAGCATACTCCGCAGTATTCTTCTACCTAAGGCTCATCAAATCGAAACTAACATTTAGTGAACAGATATGTTCTCTCTGGGGATAAACTCATGTTCTCCTGTATACGTTAAATACCTCAAGAATCTCGCTTGAACTCTGTCAATTTTTAGGAGATCGACTTTCGTTTGTGGACTGCCTATTCCAACTTGGAACGAACACACGAATATAATAATATTTGAAGAGTTTTTATTTACTTGAATTCACGACTAATTCTATTAATAAAGTCCGAGTTTCCTACATGCACCATTTACTATGTTGTCAATGTGAGAATCAAACCTACGCTTGGAGTTATACAGAACACCCAGACCCTTTACAGTTTCCATAGTTGGCAGGATGGCACCAACAACAAAGTATGAAACATGAATCGGGTTCTTCTTGTAAAGGTCACAACTGAACATCTGCTAACATTTATTTCAACCAAATTATTTTTACAACACTCAGTAGAATTTTTATGTCACTTTTAAGTAGTTCACATTCCTCAATAGATAAATAACGATCATCCGCGAAGAGTAGTTTATTAGAGTTCTTAATATAATCTGGGAGAGGATTTACAAATAACATGAATAGCAGAGGACCCAGATTTGAACCCTGTGGTACTCCCGATAATTGAGTATATTCAGTAGCTTTGTACCCCTTATAGATGACCATTGACTTCTGTTTTCTAAATATGATAAGAAAAGTCTGATTAGTTGCGGAGTAAAATTCAACTTACTTAAGTTTTGTAATAGAATGCGTGATTAATCTTATCAAATAGTCTGTGTAAATGAAATGAACTTATCCTCCTGTGTCAAGCCTACGAGCAATGAAGTGTAGTTTCTATAGAAAAGTTGTAATGTGTATTATCTATAGTATGTGTTTGTCTTCCCTTATTTTATACTTTTATAGCTGAATATGTGTTGTGTATATTCTTCTGTTTGTACACGTTTTTACGTAGTTAATAATATGTCGAGTACGTAGTTACTTGATTAGGCAAGAGATGGTAGCACAGTGAGTGAGTGTTAATTTCCATAACGACTTGACTTATAAGAGAAAAGGAACTAAATTAAAATAAATAGAAAAAACAATTTATTTTAAAGCAATAGTGCCAACACTAAACGTTTCTGTCTGTAACCTTTATTTGATGTTTTACTTTTCGAGTTCTTACGTATCAGAGTAAGAAAATGAGATGCGTTATAAAGTAACCGAATCGAAGGATTGTTCAGGGAATTTTTAGATTTTTCTTGTAAATAAAGATTTGGAGACTGCATTTTCTGTAATTATTGTGCTTAATAGGTACCAGAACTTGGCACAAGAATACTTATTAGAAGCTGTTTAACAAAATAAAGTCCTGTATGGGTTTTTTCCCTCTAGAAGCAGCCGTTTTATTTTCTGAGAAACAGAAAACTCACCTGGTCACAATAACTTTGGTAAAAAAAAGTCACATTTTGTTACCTTTTTACAAGTATTGTGAGGAAGTCCATTAAAGTCAAACTACTAAGTTTCTACTTAACACAAACAATTTAGGATCAATTACTTGTGGTATTTCTCGATTTATCCAACAGAAATTGAAGAAATCAAGCACAAATCTAATACTAATCTAATCAGGATTATTCACGAAAGGAATTATCACAAAATAGCGTTAAGGTTTTTAGTTTCTTCGAAAATGGAGATTAGCACTATGTTATACCAATCCGTTGAAGTTTAGAGCAATCAACTTTGGATGGAAATTAAGGGGGGTTGTGTAAAATAAAGGTTACATTATGAATTCTTACCTTTACTGGACATGCGAGTATAACAGCGCCTACCTGAAAGAAAAAATATAATGACAATTCTTACATCATAAACAAATGATATTTTTTATTCTAAATAAAATGTTTCATCATATCAGGAAGCTATAGTACATAGTTGTAATGCACACAAATAGACAACAATTAAACAAGAACGTCAAAACTGTAAAGACAATATATTTATCTGGCGCCCGAACGTGGGACACTATTCTGCACGAGTAATCCTTTCGTTTACAAGCCTACCATCCAACATTTATGGTACATAATGGAATGTGAATATGAAAATATTAATATGAACGAAATCCAGTAAATAAGTAGCAAGTGGCAACACAAACAAAAATTCACGATACACTTAATGTGGTAACCAGTTTAATTTTTTCGAAATAAACAATACACAGAACACATTTCCTTATAAATATCCTTCAAAGGAAGACCTTTCGCCCGCAAAAAAAAAAAACAAAAAAAAACGCGTTACTATCTGCTTCTCCTCTAACGCACATTCCTCTGGCAAGCTAGCCATTTTCATTGTACGACGGACACGCCTTCAGCAGCTTGCTGCTGAAGCTGCTCACTAACTCAGAGAGCGAAGTATGTGGTGCTGCTATCTGGTGAGATCTTTCCAAAATGCTCTTGCCGCACCCCGACCAGTTTAGACCAAATATCTTTCTTTGAAGTGACGCAATGCTTAAAACTGTATCAATTCTCCATTCTGCTTTGGAATTGTTCATCACCACCTTCTAGCCAATCTTCCGTTTGGAAATATTATTTGAAACAAATGTCTTTATCTACTTTGGCTTTATTGAAAGGAATTCCTTGTAAGTCGTTTCTTTCAAATATCTACATCAAACTTCAGATTTGTATTATCTTTATATATGCATATATTTGCTAATTTTCCATGTGTTTTTTTATTGAAATCATAGTAATACAGAAACTTATATTAAAACAGATTTGTATACAAATATGGCGCTTTATATTGAACTCCACTGTACGACTTCGGCTAAGACATTTGAGAATGCATAATCCAGAACCCAATATACAAGTCTTGAGCAATAAATGCTTGGAATCGGACAAATGCTCGCCCTGTACTATATTTATCTGTTTCTAGGTAGATTGGTACCTATATACTATAGAGATAATACTTAATATAAAACAACCGGTATAATCAATATTACATGTTTTCCTTTCTTGACTGGAAACTTAATCAAAAGTTTAAGTCAAGTTTTCAATGAGAAACTTGTTTAATCCTCGCAGAGAATTCTAGCAAGAACCCGCAAACTACTCTTGTTTATTGAGTTTAGATACGACACAACTATTTGGGTTACGAGTAGGTTCAAGTCATAGTAGTAGTTGTAAAGTGTAAGCATCAAATTAAATTAAAAAGTTTCGACAATTATTAAACTTAAAAACACTCTGATAGACCTAAGGTTACATAAAACCCTCTCTCATAAAGTTTCATAGCGTTCAGTCTTCTACACTCGCTACACACACACACACACAGAGAGAGAGAGAGAGAGAGAGAGAGAGAGTGAGAGGGCGGAGAGAAAGAGGAAAATATTAGGAAATAAAAGATAGAAGATAATAGGCATTAAATAGTTTTCTATTTCACTTTTAGTAGGGGTAACTTTGAAAGAAGAGTAAAGTTTGGCGGGAACCCGGTAACTTCAGCTTCGTCTAATCTTTTATTGGTATTGGCGAGTGCTGTAAATGGAATATATCCTGAAAGAGACTCCTGAAGTTATTTTCCGATACTACAAGGAACATGCATCGAACACCTTTACACAGTTTTCTCATTTCTTCACTAACGAGTTGAATATTACGGTAGGGTCTCGATAATTCGATGTTCCGTACAATGAGAGCCATAAAATAACTTGTCATTCATGAGTTATATTTTCTGCATACGGGTTGGTAACATTGACTACGGGCTGTTTGGAGACGGGGACAACAGCAGTATGCTTCTACTGTGTCAAATAATACGTATGCCATGTTTGGTGCTGCTACATTTAACGTAATGGAAGTAATTTTAAAAAAACTGTAGTTTATAGAAAATAGGTTGGCAACACTGAAAACTGGTGTACTTGGGGACGGTGATACCCATAGAATTTTTTCTACTGCATCCAATAATACTTATGTAAATTTAGGTGCAGATAGATTTAACGTAATGGAAGTAATTTGAAAAAAATATTTAAGAAACTATTGATTGGCAGCACTAACTCACTGCAAGAACTATTCCGGCGACTCTGAGCTGGTCTAGCCAAGACCTTTGCAAAGACACCTCAACCATGTTTCAACATCTTGTGGTTCATGAAATACATTTTGTGTACACGAGTTGGTAATACTGACAACGTAGTAGTTGGGTACGGGGACACCAACAGTATTTTTCTATTGTGTCTAATTATGTTTATGCCAAGTTTTGGGGCAGATAGATCTAACGTAATGGAAGCATTTTGAAGAATTAAATTTATTTAAGAAATGGAATGACAACACTGAACCAGTCAAGACTTTTCCGACAGGTCAATGTTGGTTCTAGCCAAAACCTTTCGAACAACACCTCAAGCACTTCTCTACAGCATGTAGTTCCTGGAATTTACTTTCTGGACACCGACGAACAGACGGACGAACTGAATGGGATTATAAGGTCATTTTGCGGGTTTGAATCCCGCCTAGAACATGGACGTTTGTGGATTTTAATTCATTGTATTTTTATCATGGTGACGGGCTGGAGTCCATAGTTACTAAACGGGCCCATATAAAGTAAAGTTTACCAAAGTTTTTATAATGTCCCTTTTGCTATAGGTTTGCTATCATGGGATCTAAATGGAGCTAAAACCTAGTTCGTGCATATAGAACTCGGTAACCATTCTTGAAATAAGGTTTTGTACCTTGTTGATTGACATGACTTGGTATCAGATTATTTTTAAAAATCTTCGTTTCCTTCTGTTGATTTTAGAGTAGTCACAAACCCTACGAGTTTCCCCTAATTTCCTGTCTGTTCCATTCTCCCCGCTTCCTTCTTCTCTTCACTCATCTCTTCTTATGAATTGTTCTCAAACTTTCTACTTTCCTCAAGAAGAGAAATGATGAATGTGAGGCCGTGCGTCATCTTACAGAAGAAGAAGGAAACTAGCTTGGCCCTACTGTATAATGAGGTAAAGTCTACTCTTTCTTCCTCAATGCAACTCTTTAACTCAGGAAAAGAACCTTCTTGTCGATTTACCGGTATATTCTCTCTCTCTCTCTCTCTCTCTCTCTCTCTCTGTCTCTCTTTCATACAGTTAGGGATATTGAGTTATTGAACGGAATAAAAGGGAGAAGTGAGAAAGGATATGACGTTATCTGATGAGAAATGCCAAGAATTCCGATTTTACTTCTAGAAACTTTGGAAACACATTTTCTTCAAAGAAAACCGATCATTGAAAGTAGAATATGTAAAGATTAACTATTTGTAGAGGTTCACAGAGGTGTTTGGATACGTGAACGTAACCAAATATTTTACAATTGTGACGTACGAGGATGTATAAATCACATTTTTCTCTCTCTAATTTTCCGTTATACCTCCATTTCTGATATAATAGGAAATATTTAAAAAAATAAATAATATTATGAATGTTTTAGAGAAAATAACACTTCATATATCTAGCAACACTACAAAGAAATGGCAACAAGATAATTAGGGGATCATGAAAATAAGGAAACATTAGCAGTGGCGTAGCGTGAGATTCTGAACAGGGGAAACTAGTTCATTTTCGCTCCAAAAATTGGGAAAGGTAGTTAGTTAGTTCTCTGCTCTTCAACCCAATGGGTTGAGGGATTAAGGAATAGCCACTTCTTCACTGATCAACGTTTCCAAAATGTGAAAAAGAAACCATTGTTGCTCGTTAAACTGTAAAATGTTAAAATATTAATACATTCAAAAATACTCTATCACCTTTAAGGCTATGTAACATTATTCTCACGATATTTTTTGTTATAATGGAGTTTGGATTTACATAATGTAAAGCTCTCGTTAAAGGTAATTGTGAAGCAATACAAATTTTGTATTTGTTGAAATAACTGGTTTATTTGGACTTGTAATTATAGACAAGTATTTATAGATCAAAAAAAGTAATTGAACAGCACAGGGAAACAACGTGATTAGTCCTTTCCGTTTCCTAAATTGAGATAAGAAATTCATTTGTTTGCGCGCTGAATGGTCTTGTTAACGAATTATCACATAAGACGAGTATATGGATGGTCTGTCTATCACAAGAAAATTTTTTATTTAATGTACGAATTTACGTAGTGTTGACTATGAACTTTTAAACCGCTCTTCTGTAAACTCAATAAAACGGATAAAGTACGTTTTTTTTCTTGTGGTCTTTTCATTTACCTTACTTTTAAGGGAAAACGTATGAGTGCAGAAGAAATAAAGTAATTTCTAACTAATATTATTAAAAATTAACAACTTTGTCATATTGGCAACACTACCAAGCTGATGACATCAAATTTGAATTTTCAATATTTATCGTATTACAACATAGTATATTAACTTGTAACAAGACTGACAGTCACTTGTTTTGATATTGTTAAGCTTGATATTGCGTTGAACTTGATAACGAAGCATGACACAAGTTTCTTGGATAACTAGCCTAATTCAAGCTTGTTGGAAGAACCAAATATTCGAGAAAGCTGGTTAAATTTAAAATCTAATTGAATTTGATTACGTTGCACTCGTGTTTCGTCTTAGTGCGATGAAGTCCCATCACATGCTACGCATGTTTCCCTGTAAACTAATCTTCGGCAACTCCTACCCTTTCACTACAGCTATCTCTTGTGAATCTCATCAACTAACTATAAATTGGGCTTGGATATCAAAGTAGGTTGAGTAATTCTGTGGTCATATGACTACAGCATCCGGTTAGTGTTCCAAAAGGACCTAGGATTGAGTGTCATCCTGGTTAACTTTTTTTTAAAAAAAGAAATATAATAGTTTCTTCTTCCCTGTCTTGTCAAAGCTAATTCAACCTTGGTTCTTGTAATTGCTGGATTCAACCTTGTTTAAAACGTTTTGGCTTGATATGTTAAGCTTGCATTAAGTTGTCACACTTATCATAGGAAGCTTGATTTACTCTTGAGTCAGTCCAAACTTGCCATGTGAGTTGATACAATGTTACTCTCAAAGACGTAATTGTATTTTACTGCATCGACCTTGGGCTCCAAGTTGGAAGCCGCATTGCATCTAAAAAACGGTGCGGAATTCGCGAGCCTCGATAGGTACGTTGACTAGCACACTGTGACGCACTTCACGAGATCTTGGGTTCGGTTTCGCCCTAAGGCACGGATATTTGTATATTTTAACGGCGTCTTGCTATATCACCGAAACAGGTGACGATTCATAGATGACACTGTTGTAGATATGACGTCATTTGTAACGATGTTTCTTTAACTTTGAGCGCCTGTAACTCCGAAACCAGGTATATTTCGAAATTTCTTGAAAGGAACCTTTTCCCCTTGTTTTGATGTGAGGAATCACCTCCCAAAGATTTGAGAATTAATTCAGACATACTCGACACTATAAATCACGGAACTAGGAGACAAGTTTCTTGCGCAAAATAAGAGAGAAAAGATGCTGAAAGCACGGGTAAGCACCTTTAGAAAAGTTGTTTATTCCCTCTTACACAAGAGATGGCGCTAAAAGAACTATTGTTTACTTGGAAGTCTTCATTCTTCATCTCTCTCTCTCCCACGCGTACATATTCTTTATTCTGTCTATGTCTACTACGTCTTTATTCGTTCCTATTTCCTAGCTGTGTCCTCCACCTCCTCCTCTTTTGAAGTTATTCTCTTTCCCCTGTCCCTGTTCCTCCTCCTACCAAACGAACACCAAAAGGCTTAGTGCAATTTTGTGAAGATTAATTCTTCAACCTCGTAGCTTGAATACAAGCTCCGGCAACAATCTACTTTCCTTTCTTCATGTTTTTCTTGCTTTCTTCCCAGTGTTGCCAAAAATAGCGGGAAAAAATCCCCCTTTTGTCGACGCGGAGAATTCAAGTATAAAGTCAACTTGAGGGATTTTTCACTCATAGTCGTATTATGTTCACAGAAAATAGTTTTATAATAAGCTTGACACAATATGTCGAATTCTATACTAAATTTTGTCTATATATTTGTAATCTTGTGTAGGATTACTGGGTCTTGAATCTTTATTGTGAGAAGTTACGATAGTGTCTATATTATGGTGTAAGATGACTTATGTTCTGAAGGTTTGATTGGTTAATGTAGTCTGTTTTGATTGGTGTACAGAAGCGAGACTAAAAAAAAAGGAGGGGGGTTACTGTGGAAGTTTACCTCCATCCTCAGAACGTGAATAATTCTTGAATGTGGTAGAACTCTGTGTCCAGTTAATGGAATAAGATTACTGAAGTTACGTAACATTGTGAGAAAATATGTTTTTCTAAAAATAAAAGTGAATTTCAAGGAATTCTTCTGTGTGTGTTTGAGAAATGGGTTCTCTGAAAACCGGATAATCAGTAACTAATTATAAGTATATAAAGGTTGTGAAGTGATACTATTAAAATGGTGTAATCTATTGCCAAGGTTTATAGTGAGTGCTTCCTGGATAATTTCTAGTGGTTACTGGTGTTAGTGAAAACCAATGAAAATTATTTCTAAAATAAGTGTATTCTGTTAAAAAGAGAAACAACAGCCTTGAAAAGGAAGAAAAGGTATCTTTTTTTTTAAAATTATTATATCCTTTTTCAAGGAAAATTGAGGTTCCGAACCTTTACTGTTTGTTGAATGGAGGAATAGTACCTAGAAGTATAGCCCAGCTAAACTATATTTATTCCTAGTATTGTTTGACGTAATTGATATATATGATATAAGAGAAAAGATATACGGTAAACCAAACATATTTTGTTCCAATATTAAGTTTTATTTCCAAGAAGTAGTTAGTTTGTATTAAATTATAAGAACATTTCTTCAGTCTATCTTCAGTATTTTCTGACATGTTAATAGAGGATCTACTGTATTCAGGTAAATGGGTATTAATGTATTCCGTTTATCAAACATGGATAATATGGTCAGATTGAATCAAACGAATTCAAGCCTCTGAATTGAGGATTTCCGATGAGTGTTTGTCAATTTCTCATTTCTATCTGGAATTCTTCGTGATGTAACGGTAAGTAAATTTCTTCCCAAAGTTTAATATTACACTACAAGTTTACCAGGCTATTACCTCGTTGTAAAATTCTATATAAGCAGAGTAAATGTGCTTAATAGCCTTTTGGAGGTCTTCAATCTTCTTGTGGGAACGTAGATGCAATTTAGTGTTTAGTGAGGTGTAAAAATGGGTATGTTTAGTATATTTTGTCAGATGGTCGAGTCTTTAAATGCCATGTGAACGAGATTCTCCAGGTTGTGCAAAGGAATCTGGAACACATAGGAAATGATGTGATATTCTATTGTGAGAAGTGTTGGTTGACGTTCAACGAAAAATAAAATTAATGCATATATTTCGGTTCTAATAGATGAACTTTGATGGTTCATTTGGGGGCGGTCTCTCTAAAATAGGAGTTTCGGGATATCGAGACTATTGGGGTCTGAAATTACCTGAAATTATATTTAAATGACTGGAGTTTAGTGTAACAGTGTTTAACAACGATAAGCAGATTAGCAAACAGGCGAGAGCTATTCAATTAAATGTTGATAATGTAGACGTGTAATATCAAGTTTGACTAGCATATATCAGATGCGCAAGTATATGTACAACTTTCGGAGTATTTTGCCGAATTCTTAACTGGAATAACAGGAGACAGATGAGGTGTTAGAAGTTCTACTAGATCAGCCTCTTACAGACCAAGTCCGGCTTGGCACAGCCCGAACTGGCAGAATAATTTCGTCGTTAGTAGCCTGGAGTATAGTTGACACTCAGAATAACGATGCTAAAGAGGAGATGGAGTATTGGCTGATCAATCTTATATACTAATTTTAGTTCTTTGCTACAAGGCTGAGAACGTATGCGCAAGGTGCTTGTTTCACCTAGGCTTTCGGAGATTTTCGTTCATGATTGAAAACAAAAGTTCAGGTTCCCATCATAAGAGTATGGTTATTTGCTCTGAGATGAACAGCTTTTACGTTTGACGTCATGAGTTTCATTGTGTTGGACAAGTATAACTAATATGCAGACCTGCTCATCCTTATCGAAAAAATGGCGACTGGATTTATTTCCATTGTTCTAACACAAAATGCATGAATAATTGAAGAGCTGAATTGCAAAGTATCCCAAGTCCACTGTTTTTGTTATGCATTTGTTTTTGTTCGTCGGTATCTTTGTTTCAAGGTCTACCCACTTGCATAAATATTACATCCTAATCTCACCATAGAAACCCATTCTAATACAAAAAATTTCCGTTGAATAGGTTAACATACGAAGACCTTGGACTGTTTTTCGTTCCTCCTGAAAAACATCCCAAGTCTACTTTTTGCGAATTTTGATTTCTTTTTTATTCGTCAGCATCTATGTTCCAAAGGCGTTATATTACATACTAACTTCAACTCAAAACTTGCTTTTTTCTAATAACGCACAGGACACTTAATTCAGCTTAGCCCGACAGAACTGAGACGACGGTTCAATTTTGTACCCCAGATTCTTCTCCTAAAAGTGAATCCATTTGTTGCTACTGCACGTACGATGGAGAGAATTGTGACCTGGTTAAATTGTTTTAACATATATTATATGAACACGCTGATAGCGTTTTAATGCTATAAACTAAGACGCAATCGATTTCATAGTAAATATTATTTTCTTAAGTAAAAAGTATGTACATAATCATTCTTTTTTCTTCTTCAAGAATACACTAAAACGTTATGACGCTTGCTGTTAGATGGGTCCCTCAGGAATGTGAATCTTGTTGGTAAAGCAAGGACGTTACTGGAAATGTCCACAAAATTTGCTACAGAGATACTGTATGCTATAAATATTCTATCTGCTTCAGCTAGTTTACTAAATAGTAAAATTTATACTTCTATGTATAAATTTATTAATGAAACATCTGCTATGATTATCATTGTTAAATTTGTATACAAATTCCTTAACAAAACGACCATAAATGCTGGTATAGGAAGGGTGTTCCAAAACAGGTTGTAGTAACATTATGGTATTCCGTACAATTTTATTACCACTGACTGCATGCTTATTTTTAATTAGCTTTTGAAACATTCTCACCGAATGGAAGATGAATTGCCATTAGTCTTACACTCTTCCCCCTTGTATGTTATATTTCTTGTATTATTTACTTTTGCAAGTTCATAATTAATTGCATTAAAAATGTTTCGCCATTTGGGAGATCAGTAACTTTCCCGTATTTAATTGGTTTCTGTAACGAATTCCAACTTGGGACGGGCATAAGCCATAGTGCTGTTACCGCCCATAAATTAATTTTCTCTTAACAAATTTCAGATACTGCTACCAAGCACTCGTGGTGAAAGTCGTAAAATCGCGGACTTTGAATCGACGATAGATAGGTATGTGAGTTCGTACCTCGTGGCTGACTATCCTGACTGAGGGTTTCTCAAAGTTTCTCCAGGCGAATGCCGGAATTATCTTAACTAAGATCTTGCCGTTACCTTCCCCATTTGCTCCTCTACTCTATTCAGACCTGAGCCAAAGATACCTAGAATCCATAATAAATTCAAATTCTCAGAAGAGTTCAAATGTCATTTTCTAGGATATTAACAAAAAACAAAGTGAAAGATATGGAAAGAAAGCGACCATGGAAATATTCAAAGTAGGTGTAATTGAAAGATACCGTGCAAATTCTCAGCCATGGGCGGCCAATTGGCGAAAATTCGCGAGCTCCCGAATGTTAAATGAACTCTCTATCAATTCAGGCACGAACACAAACAAGCAATAGTAAGGCCTTTGTATGTACAAGTGTCTTGTATAAAAGAGCATTAATGATAATAATATTAATGAATGTTTTAATTAATTTGAACAAGAAATAGAATCGATAAGTTTTTACAGTGTTAATTCCTTTTTTAAAAGAATCTCGATAGATGGGAGAAAAATTTCGAGATATTTGTCTGTTCCATTTTTACTGTACTACGAGCTCTGTCGGGAGTTGTCTGATTTTGAATAAGAAACAATGATAAAGTTATTTAAAAAGGAAACAACTTAGTAGAATGTCATTTTCTGTGACTTTCTACATCTATATTTAATTTTCTCCGTGCATGGAAGTGTAAGTTCGTATTCACATTTTTCTGTTCCATGTTTGTTGCACTGGCAACCCTTCATATGCCGGTACTTGACTGCATTGTTTTCTTAGTTGGAGGATCTAGGTTCAACCATCTACAATTTGTCTCGCTCAAGTGCATAAGTGCATGGGAGGATCTGACTTTTTGATGTATCCGAGTCCCCCTAGATCCTTCAGCATTCACAATAAAAGCTGAAAAGTTAAAAGAAAACCCGAATCGTCTAGTGAAGTATTTCACTAGAAGGAAGAACTTTCTATACATCCCTTCAAGTTGTAACAACAGCTGGAACAACATGTTGGTCCGAAAAACGAGACATAGAAGATGAGTAAAGAAACATGTTTTTGTATTAAAGACAGCAATGTATTAGAACGGCTTTTCTTCAGGGTTTTCTACTTATTCTTTTGTATTTACGTGGCATAACAAACTTATACTATGTAAACTTTATACATTGTTACACTATATTCACACTTACAATATATAACGTATGTTAAAAAATAAAAATGTACTTCATACAAACACAACATGTAAACAAATTTACTCTTTGAACACGTAACAGTAACTTAACAAAATGCAGTACTCGTCCCTGAATTGAAAAAAACATCCGAAGTCCATTAACATATATACAGATATGTCAGCTCCCATGCAAAATGCGTGAGTCACACGCATTCAAGCATCAACTCACGAATTTTGAGAAAAAGTGCCTAATATAAAGCTCGCGCTGTAAAGTGAAGTAAAAATAAAAAAAATCCCTTTCGGTAGGCCTACAGGCTGAGGTAGTTCTCAAAGTTTTTTATTTTCAAAAATTCAAATCTCGCCATATAGGAGAGCTATCGAGAAACTATTTATTGATTTGTAGATTATTCATCAAGAGCTGAAGACAAGACGTATATATAGATAGTCTCGATATATATATATACTCGCTTTGTTTCGCTGGGAGCGCTGCCCCCAGACCCCCGTAAGGGGTTCGCCCCCAACTTCAGTGCTTTTGAGAGGATGCGCCTCTTTTATCTTAACCAAAATTTCCCATGGTGTCCATCTGCACGCTCCCACGGGGGTCTGCGCCCCCAAAGGGGAGGTTTGCCCCATTTATTGTAACCTACTCTTGGTCATACACCTTCAAAGAAAATTTCGTTTCTCTACCTTCAATCATTTGGAAATTGGGTTTTTGGGGCGGCCATTTTGGATCCAAGTTGACGACTTTTTGAAAGTTTTCTTATATTGTCGTGACCTACTTTTGATGGTAAAGCTTCAAGTAAAATTTCATTTATCTAGCTCAAACGTTGTGCAGAATGAGATTTTGGGCGGCCATTTTGGATCCAAGATGGCGACTTTTCCCAAATGTTGTAATATTTTCCTAAACTACTCGTCATAATGAACCTTCATGCCAAATTTAGTTTCCCTAGTTCAAACGGTGTGGAAAATGGATTATTAAGTCCGCCATTTTTGATCCAAGACGGCGTCTTTGGATATATCATGTAATATTTTAGTAACATACATGTGATAATGTACCGTGTTACCAAATTTGATATTTCTAGCTGCAGCCGTTTAGGCTGTGTACTCTATATAACAATGGGTTCGGCGGCCATTTTAGATTCAAGATGGCGACTTTTTCAACATTTCGTAATATTTTCTTGAACTACTAGTGACAATACACCTTTATTCCAAATTTTGTATCTCTAGCTCAAACGATATGGAAAATAGATTTCTTGCTTCCACCATTTTGGATCCAAGATGGCGTCTTTGAACTCATTAGGTAACATTTTCGTTATCAAACAGTGATGTTGTACCTTTATGCCAAATTTCATTTCAATAGCTCCAGCGGTTTAGAATGTGTATTCTATACAACAATGGGTTCGGCGGCCATTTTGTATCCAAGATGGCGACCGATTTTGCTCATTAACGAACTTAACCGAGCTATTAAGCCTAGAAACAACATATAAATATTTGGCTCAAATATCTTTAAAATTATGGCCGCTAGCGTGTTAATATATATATATATATATATATACAGATGCTTATCAGAATAATGGAAACACCTGAACGAAAGTGCAACTTACCAGATTAATATGGTGTCGGGCCACCTTTCGCCTTCAGAACAGCCTTGATGCGACGTGGGATGGAGGCATAGAGGTCGTGAATGGTAGCAAGTGGAATATTACACCATTCTTCGTGCAGGGCATCGGCCAGTTCTGTGAGAGAGGGTGGAGATGGAAATCGTCCCCGGAGTCGTGTTTCCCAGATGGACCACAGATGTTCAATTATGTTAAGATCTGGGGATTGGGCGGGCCAGGGGAGGTGTTGAACTTCATCCCGATGTTCCTCAAACCACGCTGCAACAACTCCAGCTGTGTGAATGGGTGCATTATCATCCTGGAATATGTCGTCATTGTCCGGGAACAACATCCGGACCATAGGATGCAAGTGGTCTCCTAAAATTGCGACATAATCGTTGGCAGTGATGCGTCCGCGAAGTGTGACCACAGGACCCAATGAAAACCATGATATTGCGGCCCACAGCATCACCGTGCCGCTGCCATGTTTCACAGTTGGGCGGAGACACTGCAGATCATACGCTTCTTTGGGCGTTCTCCACACATAAACACGGTCCGTGGTTTGGAATAGGGTGAATGGTGACTCATCCGACCATACCACACGTTTCCAGTCGTCAACGGTC
>JAGDQP010020475.1:21228-33236 GCA_022664845.1 Lepisma saccharinum | reverse complement strand
TATATATATATATATATATATATATATATATATATATATATATATGTGTGTGTGTGTGTGTGTGTGTGTGTTTGTGCATGCTAAAACAACTTTAAATTCCATGATTCCCTGGTACGCCCAATACACTTTAATACCTTCCAACGAGAAAATCCTGAATAATCCCTACTTGCGACAGGCGATTTCTCTTCACCGATACGTATTCTATTGTATATCAAGGTCTCGTTCCTCAATAGTAACAATAGTAATATAGAAGCCTCAGTTTAATCTAACTATACCATCATATTGTATTTACTGTACATATATAAACACTATATGTATGGGTCTACTATCTCATGTACTTGGAACGGGGTGAAAAGTGTTTTTTTAGGTGTTTCATCAAATATGGCCAATTGGTTCATATGTTTGCACCAGAGTTAGTGTAATAAGAAGCCATGCAATATCTGTTGCTATTCGATCCTGCGGTGTCCACATAAGAACCACAATATGTATTTGGTAGGGATCTCATGAATTGTGACAATTCAGTGCTCTAAGGGCTTTAAGGGAAACTAGGGAAGTTACATTGAACGGTACACGAAGCCTGAACCAACCAACATATTAAATCTGACAACCGATCTACTGCTGGAGATTTAGAGACGTTTGAGATTTAAGGGTGGTTGAGGATGGAAGCCTCGCAGTAAAAATTGAAGATATATACGAGAAGATTATGAATAATCGTAATTCGCATTACGGGCGAAAAACTGTTAGGATTTTGAATAATACTAAAAGCAGACAGAAATTCAATATAGCACTAAGCAACATACTCAGTACCTTGGAAAAAGTAAAGGATCAAGAATAAATATATCAACTTCAAAAAGACAGTGGTGACAGATAAATAAGATAGTAGGCATAGAAAAGGAAACAAATGAGGTAGAGCTCTTTCGGGGCTTCAACCACCTTGGTAGAAGCCCTAGTAGTAGCCTCTAATTACTGAGTTGAAAGTTGTCGATGTCCTCGTTAGTTACTACGGGGAAATACACTCTCAAATCTAGGGACCCGTTCATCCGATCTGATGTATGCGGGTTTAAATTCATGCCGAGACCTTTCCAACGACACCTCAACTACGTTCATAGCATTAGTGGTTTCTAAATTGAAAGTTGTCGACAGACGTAAAGATGGGTTATATAAGGATATATATACTTGTTGTTGAAGCTTGGAAATAACAGTAAAATCGCAGAAGAAACTAAGCTTTCGACTGCGAAAAGAAGGGAAAATACCATAAAGAGGAGTGAATACATAAAAATAAATAAAACCTCACGGAAGAAAATAACAGATAATGTACGAAAATAGAGCGAAAATATTGCTTGGAAAGCAACCGATAAAAGATCTTGAAGAAAAACGAACAACAGCTCATGATAGAGAGATAAATAATGGTTGTTAAGAAACTTGATGGCACAGTAACCAGAAATAAAGGGGAAATTATAAAAGTATTTGAAAATTTCTTAAAATAATTATACTGCTCCGATGAAGAACTAGAAACAAGGGAGACAACAAATGATAAAGTCACATTTGTAATAAAATAATAATTATTTTCTTTTTAGTTTTGAAACAATATTGAGAATAATTGAAGAGCGCGGAGACCACCAGGGAGTGAAAAGTTGTGTGTCATGTCAGCATCCCAGTAATAGCTTTGTACTAAATTCCAGAGATCAGATTAATCCTGCATTATTTTAATATTTATTCAACCTTTCTGCACTCGTTTAAAGAATCTACCGGAGGTAAACGAAACACAAATGTAGATGTGCTAAGTAGTAAGAATGCAGCTGGAGAGTGTTATGAGCAAATCTTCAATAAAATGTTTTTGAATTTGTTTTTAGCCTTTAGGCAACTCTGGTTCTGACCAGGGTAGAGTAGGGGAGTAGATAATGGAAGGTAGTCCGCAGCGCAAATTTTGGAGATACCATTCCGGCATTTGCTGAGGAAAAAAGCTAAAAAAACATTAGGTCAGGATGTGCGATCGCTGAGATGGTTCCCAGGATCTTTCGATTTCGCTCTACCAACGGATGAAGATCTCGTTGAATTTCGGAGTTCTGTCATCAGTGGAACTACCGGTTCATGTTTTTTTAAAAAAATCATAATAGTACTTGTTTTCCAATAAATAGTAGAACTGTTTCGTTTGAGTGATAAGCAACATAAGTACTGGGATGGAGATCTCCTGGAGTTCCGGAGATCTATCGACCATGGAGAAACCGGATGCTGGTTCTTAAATCACAATTGCAATTATTGTTTTCTAATATGCTTTTCAATAAATTCAAAAATTCTAGGAGGGCAACTGGCCCTCCCTAAATGACGGATCTGCTTTAAACACAAATCAAGCTAACAAACGTTATGTTCAAATTAACTGCACCCTTTGCATTTCTACAAATGATAGAACTTAACAGATGGCGATAAATACTGATGCGCATCATGTAGTTTTCCTCTTCTCAACATTTTGTTTCCGATCACGTGGAACAAAACATAACTCCGGTGTCATAGCCAAATTCAATAAATAAACGAAATGAAAGTAGATGTTATATGCATCTTAGCGGAAGGTATACGCTAATGTGTTAGATTAACCAGATGGTATACAGCGTATACCTTAGTATACCCTCGACCAGTGTTTAAAATGTATGCAAAATTGGCGCGCCAGGGACACCAATCATTAAATTTTGGCCACGAGTTCTTTGTTCTAAATTGTTCTGATTTCGACGTTCTAGTTTGTAAATCATACTACGAAGACAGAAAAGTATAGAAGGGAGGACTGCTTTACTCTTTTTTTTTTTTACTTTTTAATTCATCCTAGTTCTTGGCTAATTTCAATGTGATGGTGCATTATTATGTAACATGCTTGACCGTACGAAATATCGAAAAATGTGTTCTCTAAAAACTGTTGTTTTCAATGGTTTTACCCTAGTTTTCATTAAACATTTTCTATATGATCACCCTACTCGTATTTCCTATATACGAGTAATTCCCTAAATACAAGATTCAATTCTCGATGTAAACTTTTATCATTGAATTTTTTGTTCCACTGCTTCATACCACAATTGTCCCATGGTGCAGTAGGGTAGTGGTCGGATTTGCAGTAGTATACCCATTTCAAGTCACCTTTTGTACGCCTTCAAAAGCTTTTTACACTTACTGTAGAAATTTACGTGAAAAAAGTGTAGGAAATGTATTTTGTGTTTTGATTGTGTGGTTAATTTGTTTTACTTTTCGTGATTATATTTTAGAATAACACAAAATTATTGTGTGGTTGCACTTTGACAGTTATACATATTATTTAAGTATATGCTTCTTCTAATACAGATTTTTCTATAATTTAGTCAATATTATAAAACGCATTGATAATGATGAAAACCGGTTATGGTTTACCCTCTTATTATGAGAACAGGATGCAATCGCGATCTCGCAATCTATAGCATGTCATTTATCAAGGGTTGCGAAAGATAAGATTATTAGTAATAGTTGTATTAATTATTAGGATGAGCCCTATTAATAGAGGGTGGGTTCATTGGGTAAAGAGGAGTAATGAATCGCAAGTTATTTTTCAAGATCCAAGACATAGATCTTTAGGAATGAGGATCATACATAAGGATGAAATAAAGGAACCTGTTGGGGATTTCATTCAATACCTCCTTTCTCTGGTGTGCCAGAAAATGTATGATAAATACGTTCTAGTGATTCCCTGTAACTTCAAGAATTTATATACAATTTTTGTTTATAAAAAATAAATCTCTGTTCTCAACACAAAATATTTTGGAGTGATGAGAATCATGGAATATAATAGGTAAAATTATATAAATATTCAAAGAAATCAAAGGTAAAAATAAGCCCTTTCTACAGATACAAAATATACGAACAGTAGAAATTAATTTTATTCAAAAGCAAGTGACGCCATTAAAAGTAAGAAACAATCATCTTCTTTTGATCATTACATCAGACAGGTGTCAAGCAATAGCATGGGACCTCATGGTCATTGTGATTCACGACTAATACGAAAAATACAGCGAGAAGTAAAACTACATAACAACATCGCACGTGAAAATTAACAAGGCCATTTTGACAGTTATTCCCAAAACAGAAATAAATAACAGGATCTATCTCATCAGTTGGTCACGATCAATTATTATACGAGTAAAAATAATTAAAGACTTATTTGTCATATCGCACCTGAGAATTCTTAGCACAAAGTTATATAATAGAAAATTATTAACCAACAATTAGGCACGTAATTTCAAGGAAAGTATTTCAGATACGTGATTAATAAAAGTTCAGTATTAAATACAAGTGTCGAAAACTGCTCAAAAATTCAGAAACGTGCTAACCAAAGAGAAGCAGGCAAGGTTATTTCTCACTTCTTCCTCCTTCCCTTATGATGCGAACATCTTTCTTAATACCGTTTCCCAAATCCATAACAGGCATGTCACGTATACTCCATGAGAAAAGCACGCGACAATCCAAAATCGAACATGATAAAACCAGTCAAAACTTTGACTCCGCAGGCTAGTTATGCTAGTTACAGTACCGACTTCGAACTGTGAACTTGCACCCTGCGCTTGTGTGTTTTAAAAGTGAACTCAGTCTAATTCAACATAGTTTTATTTAAACATCATGAACTTTACCTGGACTAGAGCGTTCTCTAGTATCCAATGAACTTGATAGAAACAAGGTGCAGCTGCTTTTGTAATACATGATCGAACCAGACATATATGCAACTAGACGAGGAAGCACGTAAACTATTAGGATAAATACACCATGGGGTTTGTATCAGTATCTGCGTTTGCCCTTTGGCCTCAAAGTATCGCCGTTCATTTTACAGATTTATGGACAATGTTTTGTCGGTGTTCTCTTTCGCTCAAGCATATTTAGACGATGTGGTTATTTGTGGGAACAATATACAGCAATGCTTTGAAAATACGTGTCAAGTTCTTGACCAATTTAAAGCGCTCAATATCAAAGTTAAGGTTCCAAAATATCAAATTTTCTCGTCTCAGTTGTCCTTGGGTATTCTTTGTCCAGTTGTCAATATGCACGGTTGACTAAAAACCAATAGCGGTATTAAAGTACCCCACACTCACCAATGTGTCACAACTGAAATCTTTCTTAGGAACGGCCACCTACTTTACTAAGCATATTCCTAACTTAAATAGCTATTTTACCAGTTACAAAATCTGTTTTAAAAGGATACGAGATGGCACTGGCCGAAGGAACATCAAAATCAATTTGATGCAAAGTAAAATATAAAATTGTAGATCCATTGCATTTATTTAATGCAAAGGAAGAAGTTATACTAATCACAGATGCCAGTTCGTACGGAGTGGACTCTTCATTGCAAAAGTCATTTGCATATTTTTCTACAGTGTTTTTCTTGATGTTCAGCGGATTTTATTTAGTTACGCCTTACGATCCTAAGATTTTTTCATTGTTTTGTCTATATGTGCGGAGGAAAGAAGTGTTTTTGTACAGCTTTTTGTTTAGCTAGTTGGTTATCAATTAGTATTTTTATATTTGAGTTTCTTGTAATTGTTTTTAAGCACTTGTTCCATATGCTTTTTATCTCCCTGTCGTGCACATTTCCCTATTTTCCCAAGTTATGTTGGCTCCTATAGTGGGCTATGCTTAATTGATTGTAACCTCCTTAACTACGGTAAATTCCACTAGGAGTTTATTTGTCTGTTTCTTTGTGACCGGGCAGTGTTTTGTTAAGAAACGGCCAAGTCAAGTGCGAGCTTTTTATGTCTTGTTTTCCCCGTTAACTTCAATATGCTTCCGAAGATATTTAATCACCCTGTTGAGTTTCCTTCCTGGATTCTTCTTCACCTGTAGTGGGGCTAAGAGGATACTAATTGGCCCCTGCCAACTTGCTGCGGCTTCATGGAGGGAGTAGTTCTTCTCTATCTGAAGATTTGTACTCAAAGTACAATGCTATCTACTCAAGGGTAAAAGATTTGCTTAAACTCCCCCAAATTAGTGTTGAAGATTCCCTATTTTAAGGTGTAAGGCATATTATTTTCAAACGCAGTGTAGAAATTGATTTTTCGGAAGTGCAATTTTGATAGTACAGCATTGCAGTTGGATATTTCGTTCTTCAAGTGTTTATTGTTAATCTAGGTGTCTGCAACTAGACGATTTGCTCTCCCAGAATAGTAGGGCTAAATATTATTTCGAACAACAGTTCTCCTCAGCCAAGACGTCTAGCATAATTACTTTTATTGCAGTCTCACTGATGGATCATCTTATAAGTTCCATATCCAAAAAGCAGTGCAGTGTCTACCATTTCCAGTTGCAGTAGTTTACAGCAGTAGTGTATCAATCAAAGTGAATGAAGCCATATTTATGCAGCTGAGTTTGTTCCATAAAGATAACAGTAGCTTTACTCATAGATTTCACAATTTTACAATTAGCTTTCATAATATTATATTTCTTTATGAATTGTGTACAATTCACCCGAACTCATTTTATTGTAAAAATACTGTACTATCATCAGCATTATTATCTATACATCCCTTTATTATACATGACTTTACCATAAGCCTACAAGATAGGCAACCCAACTAACGTAGAACTGTTGGTGTGCAATTCTGAGAGTGTGTGCGTGAAAGAGGAAGGGTTGGAATTATTTTTTATTTAAGAGAAAACATTAACACATGTCCTGGGTTCTGGAAAGATATTTGTAATTTCTTCTAGTATGTAGCAAGTAATGAAAAAAATTAAGAGAGTCAGTCCCATTTCAAACAAAAAACATGGAAGCTAACACTATTTTTACTTTAGGTGAACCACTAGTTGAAATTTACTGAAAGGTGTAATTTAAATTGTCCAGTAGAAAAGATCCTTACCGAACATGGAGAAACGAAAATGAAATTTTAAACATAGTTACTATGTAAAATGATTTTATTTCATAAATTGTAAAAGTTCCTGAAGTGTGATGCGATGTCTCACAATTTACAAAGAGGCTAACATATAAAATATATTACATCTAAGGGCACTTCTTATCCTAAATAATAAACACATATCCAATTCTTCACTCATCATAGACCAGACTTTCATGCATAAAACAGGAATAGTATAACTAAAAGACTAAAGCTTTAGGAAATTTGTCCACTTCCGGTATATACCATTTTAAAAATAAGAGCGCTACACAGTTAGTGGTTTCTGGGATGTTTGCTTGGTGCAGGGCGGGGTTCCTGCTGCGGGGTTCATTCAGTTCATAATAAAGTCTAAGATACAAAATAAATAATAATATTCAAAGGACGAAACTAGCCATTGGGCTAGAAGTCCTCTGACTGCCCTTTGGGCAGTTCAGGAATATACTTGCGGTGAGTCGACGTATTCGCACCAAACTTTGAATGTGCATATTCGACATAATCGAAACATACTGTGGTTGTTCCCTGTTCCCAAGCACACAGTTGTCATCGTTGCCACCCTATTTTAAAATTTATTTTTTCAACCATACTGTTACGTGCCGTTAGCTATTACTATACTTTAAATAGCGTCGGGGGAGCCGCGGAACGTGGCTACGTCATAGCCCTATTACAACAGACTCATTGGAAGAAACCTATATGTAGTTGCAAATTTACAAGAGTATTCATTACGGATTAATATCATCACTCATTTTAAATATACACATAAAATAAAATATTTTTGATACACTGCCTTCATCTGTGCATATTTTCATGGTATGAGGTTTGGAGCTCGGAGTCTTGTCCCAGAGATTTATAGGGAAACGCATCGTACTAGTAAACGCAAATGAAATATATGTCTCTGTCCATGAATAGGAGCAAGTTATTTCCCGGGATTTTGAGCTACAGATAATTTATTTTTGTTGACAGTAATTATGATCGAAAATAGATATCTTCCTTGAATAATACCGTAATTAGAAATTAACGTATTGTATACCGGATGAAAGTATATTTCCGTAAGAATTCATAGCTTTTAGTTTACAGTAACAATGTCTTCGAAGTTGTATAATTTCTAGCAATTTATTTTCATCCTACAATTCAAAATAGTTATTTCTTCAGTTCCCTGGAGGTTTATTAGTATTTTATTAAAAACTATACCAAATAACTTCAATCCATATGTCATTATGTTAGTTATTTTTTTATGTTTGTCAGAGTGAAAGTACAGGAAGCATAGCAATGTGGCAGTGAATGCATAAACCATCTAATCATATGATTTATAAGGTTGCAGGAAAACAAAGCAATAGTAAATTGGGATGAATGTGTGAGGACTTTAACTCCAGGCCTGCTGATTACATTCATTATCTGCAACGTAAAACATTAAATACTTGATGCGTAGAAAAATACATTTTGAAAAAAAATATCAAAAAGAACTGTTTTTATTGAAAAATCTTCACAGAAAAAAAAAACTTTTTACAACTCTAGGTAGAGTATGGAGTCATATTATTATTTTCCATTGAATGTAAATATTTTTCGAAATGCTTCCCTGGAGAAGTTACTGTATAAGATGTTATTATTTCTTTAATTCCACTTGGATTATTGTTATTGTGGATGTTACGAGCACTAATTTGCCTATAAGTCCTTGACAAAGTACATTTTCACCGATAGTTTGGCGTACACCGGTAGTTTGAATTAACAGAAAAAAAGACAGTTGCTCCGCAACGCAAATTAAAACCTGAATGCAGTAATGTTATTTCTGTACTTCTCACTTTACCTAGCACGGTAGTGCAGTGGTATGGTGTTCGACATCTGAGTATTAGAACTAGGGAACAGAGGTTCAAATTCCCTTCTTGACGAAGATATTTTTACAAGGCAAAAGTGAATACTCGACTAATAACTTCCTCGACGCCGAATCCTTTTGAATGTACCGAATCAACTACGGTGGGAAAGTACCTGTCCTTTTACGTACAAGGAAAAGACGATTTACGAATATTGGTTGGAAGAGGCAAAATAAAGTCTATAAGCGTTAACAGCAGAACTAAGAACAAGTAATTGACATAAAGCGTTCACTGTTCTTGTACTTCTTTAACACAGAAGAACTGTAACATGTTTTACACAGCTTTTTGCGAGTGTAATGTGTGGTGCAGTGGTACTGGCTTAGCCTTTCTTGCGAACGACCCGAGTTCGTTACTCACCCTGCGCGGTGTTTTCTGAATAAAATGTTAGCTTCAACTACCTAATCAGAGATTCTTCTCCGTTTGGAGAGACGAGATGCATCACTAGCTAGAATCAAGAAGTAAACAGTATCTTTGTGTTTGTTTTTAGCATAATAATAAATCAATCTAGTTTCAATGTTTTCATTGATGTATCTCTCCCTCGCGTTCCTTTCACGACTTCGTCTCTTCCTCTTCTTCTTTGTTTTTCTCTCTTACTCATTCCTTCTCCCACATACTCTCTATGTCTTTATGTGTGTGTGTGTTTATTCTATCTCTGCGGATTATTATAAACACTAGCTCATTCGTGTCGTGAGGAAAATGGCCTGCTACTACCTCAATCAGGATAGACGACCGCTGGTATCGTTCTAGAACCTTCCGATTGCTAAGCCAACGCTGTCGCAACTGAGCTACTGCCACTCGATCCATGTCGGTCTTTTTGACCCGACATTAAGGAGAAATATGCCGATTAACAATTGCAATGTATTTATATTTTTTTGAATGACCTATTGATCACTCCGAATAAGGTTGGGCCAAATGTTGTAGCGAGTCAGTGAGGTCCTAAATTGAAGGTACCATCCCGGTACATGCCTGGTGTGACTGACCTAACTCGGGACATTCAGCCGCTGCTACCGAACCTACGACCTCCTGAATACGAAACTGACGCTCTACTAAGTAAGGTCTTGCCGCTCGGAACAAAACATATTCGTATCGATGTTTATCTCATGCACGCTCGCACGCATATACTTGTTTGGAAAGTAAAAGATCTTAATTTATCTCAGATATTCTTCATTATGATGCTCAAAGATCCATTCATTTTTCTGTTTCTCTTGAATATAGAGAGAAATTACATTAACTATACCTTCGCACACATCATATTTTGTGTATTTTGCTACTACCATCTTCTTTGTAAATGATAAACGTAAATAACAACATATCAGAAATTATAAAGCATGGATATCGTGCCCCACTTTTAAGAAGTGATAGAAAAATATCTTTTTCTGTGGCTTTCGTGTATAACGTTAGTGTTCTATGGAATACTCGATTCATTAACAAAGAAATAATTACATAGCAGCAGTGGTGCACTTCTAAAGAAAAAAAAGTGCGCTGGAGGTATAATGTCCTGCTTCGTAAAAAGTTCCCTCTAGATATAAGTATATATACAACTTTCAAAAAGTTCTCCGGCGCCACCAGGTTGTGCCAGCACTAAAACACAACACTGCATACAACACAACACAACACTGTTGAAGGTACCATCCCGGTATTTGTCTGAGGAAAAACATTAGAAAAACCTCAGCCAGGATGGTCTGCGTCTGGGATCGAACCTAGGACCTCCCGAATGCTACGCCAACGCTAACTGAGCTACTAAATACTATCCTATGTTGCGTTACGCCTACTTGTTGCAAGAGCACAAGATTTCTTTCAAGAATGTTTTGGACATCAATTTCAACATTCGGTCCGGATGTCACAAAAAATTGTGTGAGAACGACGCCGTTATAGTATGTAGGTGGTGTGATGTGCATCTCTGCTTCATTCACACTGTTTGGATTTACACTATCCTCAAACAGACATATCAGTGCATATACACTCGCTGTTATCTTCACCTGCTTCTTTGTCTGGGAAATACACTTGGTAGGTCACCTAGGTTTGTAATTCTTATTTCACCTGCTTACTGCTTCTGTACATGACTTTAGCCCATTATGACCTTTTCCATTTCCACTTCTATCTTTGTCACATTGTACACTGTTTGTGGGTGTGCATTCCGGCTTCAGTGATGTCCGGGTTGCATGCGTTCCGGCGTTTTTGTGTCTCCTTACGCAAGATATCGAGACACATATATTGCTCTGAATGTATGTTCTGACAATTTGCGAAATAAAAGCATCCGCTTGTGTTCTATCTGTGCAACACCGCATCCTTGGTGCAAATTTGGGGCGATTCGAAGTGGGAAAGTTGCAGAGTTCCCTTGTTAGACAAAAATCATGTATAATAAAGTGATGTATAGATAATAATGCTGACGACAGTACATATACCAACATAAATCATTGATCATTAGCATCATTTGTATTACTTCAAACTAAGTATATCATCTCATTTTGCTTTCTCGCCATTTATAATAATGCTCAGTAACATTTCTATTTATATGACAAATACTTCAAAAATCACTCAATAATTTATGGAAGAAATCACCATTTTGCACATATCCGTATAAACATTAGCCTTACAGTTCATAGTTGAATTTGTTTGCCGTTCTCCTGCAATCTCAATCGTAAGACTATAATTTAAATGCAATCTTCATAACAACATACTTTCATAAGCAGTCTCAGTCAGAGGCGGCGTTAGGTGAGCGCGGGGCCTACGGGCAATAATGACCCCGCGGGGCCAAAGTACAAGTAAAAATCACTGAGCGCCGAAATGTTACATCTAAAGCCGATAAAGCAGTAAGCAACTTAACCCTAAATGCTTCCTCTCACTTCTTCCTTTCATTCCTAACCCGAAATTTATTACAAAATATTATCTTTTTTTAATAAACAACGGTTTCTTATGAAAAGAAAATGCGACATAATTTATTTAAAGAAAGTACAATATATTTTAAAAACTGCATTGCTAATTACAAGTGCGTCTTTATTCATTTCCATTTCACATTACATTTCGCATGGAAACTATACAAACTAGTTTATTTGTAAACTTTTTTTACAAATCAACTTTTATATCATTGAGTAAGAAAAATATCAACTCGGAACGCGGGGCCTGGGGCGGTTGCCCCCAGTTGCCACCCCCAAACGCCGCCTCTGACTACTGTAATACCTAAGTGAACACTGCCTATTAGCTTTCAATTTAACTCAATCAATCATTAAAAAAAAGTATATAATTAATAGCTTAT
>JAGDQP010020475.1:8652-21128 GCA_022664845.1 Lepisma saccharinum | reverse complement strand
ATATGTTAAAGGAAGGCGCAGTCACTCTGAAATCCGTTTTTAATGTTTCAGGTGCATTTAGACGAAATGCCAAACGTTTGTCAATTGCTGAAGAATATTAGTTATATTAGTTAACAAAATATAAATGAAGAAAAGGAAAAGTAACACATACTTTCTTACTCTACATGTAAATTCAGACCAGGGGTGCCCCTAGGGATATTGTGGCGCAGTCGTGGGGAGGAGGTTAAAATAGTATTTGAAACGTTGTATCAGCACTTTTAATGGCAAGTAGGAAAAGCATGATCAAACAGACGATTCCAAGGAAATAGACAATATATCATTAGGGCGGACGGGAGGGGTACCCATACCCCAATGAGGAGGGCGCAAATACCCCCCCCCCCTACCCAACCAACCTTTCCTTCCATACAGCTACTTACCCGGTATTTAATTCATAAAGTGCCCAAGCAGGGAGATCGGGGGATCCTATTCCGGGAAATTTTTGAAAATTACATGCTCAAAATCGAGTTTCAATGCTTACTTTGACATTAAAATCGCCAGTTCGACACTAAACTAGAACCCCCCCCCCCTTCCAAGGATGATGGTACAAATCTCCCTTAAAACCAAACAACCTTTCCTTTCATACAGCTACTTGCGCGATACTTCATTGATCGAGTGTCCAAGCAGGGGGTACGGGGGTTCATTCCCGGGAAATTTTTGAAAATTAGCTTCTCAAAGTCGCGTTTTAATGCTATTCCGACAGACGACAGTAAAATTGCTAGTTCGACAGTCGCGTAGAATCCCCTCCCAAATGTTTTATTCCCCCCAAAAAATTTTCTCAATGGCGCAACTTGCGCCATACATCCCCCCTGTGGGCGGCCCTGCGTGTGATAGAAATATGATGCTGTAAAGTTCATTTTCCCACGTTTTCGGCAGCCTGTAGCTCCGAAACTATGCACATTTCGAAAAATTGTCGGAGGAATCTCTTCTTGTTTTCATGTGAGGAATCAATCACCTCTAGAAGTTCGTCGGTGTAGTTCATAAACACCCTGTATATAATCACGCGTAAAATATTATAGCAGTTCAGCATGAAACTGAATTACGCTTCCCCTCCCGCCGCACCCATCGCTCTATACTTTCCTGATTTTATTGTGTTTGATATACTGTTTTCTCTCCAGCAGTTAGTTCAAGCTCCAATAATTACATACGATAGCTTTTTAACAGTTATAGTATGAACCATTGAGTATATGTGGGGAGTATGAACCATTGAGTATACATGGTCTAGGTATGAACTAAAATACATTAGTCCATATCTCTACTGCACTACACACGTAACAGGATACAGGGAAATAGGTTAGTCTAAAATATTGTTTTAAATTGCTTTTTCACATACGGGAATAAATAACTCGCATTTAAATACATTTTTATAAACAGATATTTTTAGATGCTATTGTTAACAGATATTTACATATAGCAACTATTACTATCACTGTTACGGAATAAAAGCATTTTTTGCACATTTGTAGCGCGAAATTTCTGTCAGTGGGGAGCAGGGAAAAAATTTGAATTTATTACTTATTTGTAATTTTAGAGTTCATTGTGGATACATTTCTTGTAAATAACATTCATCTGAAGGTTTCAATTGCGTTTTTCTTCATTTTCTGGTCGATTTTTTCATACTTACGTCTCACCACTTACAAATGTGCAGACGTTTTTCCATACGTTTAAAGAAGGAAATAAATCCAACAACCTTTTTTAATTCTACAGGAAAAAATACAATACCTGTAAACTATCTGAGCACTACGCAAGGATGAGAAGACCATTCTGAATATTCAGTAAAAATATTATTTCCTTTGAATAAATAATAAAAATATTATACAGTTTTTCTTGATTTCCCACAAAACAGATTTTTGGATTTGTCTCCTTCAAACTGCCGATTCAATTAGAGCTTGTAACATCCAAAATAAAAATATTCCAGGTGAAAATAAAGAAATAATTACATCTTATACAGTAACTTCTCCGACAACGAAGCCTTTCGAAAAATATTTATATTCAATGGAAAAGAATAATATGATTCCTTACTCTACCAAAAGATCAAAATTCAAAATTCAGGGGTAAGATATCGCTGCAGTACTTTCATTTTTGATGCAATCTAATATGTGTCTTGGGTATGTCTATAACATATCCGAAGGAAAAGGTGTTACTGTAATACGAACGGTACGAAATTCCTATGCACAGTCAACAAATTGCTAAATTTAATAATCTCACAATATTTTGTACTTTCCACAATTTTATATTTACATAGTTCTCGCATGCATAGTAGAATAAACAATACAAATGAGATAAACAACGCCATTTGTAACAGATATGAATACCATTGGCTTGGAGAACGAAAATTCAGTCTCCAAGAAAATCCATGTTTCTTCAGAAGGAGTTCTCTCTGAAGGAGTTCGGTACATGTGTTCATGTTAGCTCAGTGGTAGAGCACAGGGCTTTTAATCGTAAGGTCTTGGGTTCGAATCCCGCATGGGACAAACTTTTTTGTATGGAATGATATATTCCTCAAAGCATGAATAATTAGATAAAATAATTATATTACAATAAATCAGTTGTATACGTATTCATACAATCATTTCAGGCCATAAGTAATTATTATGTTTAAAAAATAACATGAGAGAGGTGATGGGTATTGACAGAACGTCGATATATTATATGTTAATGATAAATACAATTTAAGCAAATCGTGTAACAGCAACAAATAGTGTGTGTAGTGTACTTGTCTGCAGTTACTTGTCATAAGAAAGTTACTTCTCAATATTCTCATTACAGCATAGAATTTACACTCTTGAAATATAGTCAGAGGTGGAAATAGAAAATGCTAGTATCAAGGGAGAATATCCAAAGTCGGATCATGGTTCCAGACAACAAGTTCACTATCCTCAAAACCGAGTCCACAGCAAGTTCACGATCCCCACGATCACGATGAGTCAAACTATATATCCGTGTTTCTGAGTGAACATTAAAGAAAATAATCTGAACAACTCAAGTAGAACTCAGAATAATGACATGCATAAAATAAAACTTTCCAATTGGAAAATAACTATTGATAATGTACAAGCAAGGCAAAGTTGAATTGCCAATCTTTTTATTTACGAAAACAAAGGAAATTCCCGACCAGCTCAGTTGATTGTTTCTTTTAAATTTGCATTCCCATCCATGATTTGTGTCCTATTTTCTGCAGGTCCAAAAATCACGGCACAATTCTTTCAATAAAAACTCGCCTATGGAAGGCTCCTTTAATACCAGTACTTGGCTTCTCAAAACTGGTAAGAGAAAGCACAGGCAGCAAATTTCTTAATATCTCAAAATGTAAATAAAAAATTGTGGAAAGTACAACATTTTGTGAGATCCTTAAATTTAGCAATTTGTTCACTGTGCATAGGATCACAGATCGTATTAGAGTAACACCGTTTCCTTGAATATATAAATATATACGTACCCCACGACGTACATCAGAAAGTTAAGTATTACAGCGAAATTCTACCATTATTTTTTTATTTTTCAATCTTTGGTAGAGTTAGTGTTGTAAACGAAATAAAGCGGTTCAGCCTTTTTTTTTAAACTTCCGTTTTTTAGGAAAAAACATAAGCCTTTGTTTCTTTCAAGGCAGCAATTTCTAATACAGCTAACGTATCTTTAAGTAAGAATTACTTTTATATAGGCAATTAAGAAAAAATACAACATAAATTAAACCCCAGATATAGTAAGATAACAAATATTTTTCGTGTGAGATATTCCAGCTTGCCAGTTTTCAGTGTTGTCAACTTTTTAAAATTTCTCCATACAATACCTGCCCCAAACTTAACTTAAACATCACTCAACACAATAGAAGAAAATTTTGGGTGTCCCGACCTCAAGCACCCCAGTTATCAGTGTTGCCAGCCTAGTTTAAAATTCAACTCATAGAAAGGTCTTTATTAATACATTGATTTATGCATTTATTTAGACCAAATTTGACATGCATGTTCATTACGTACTGGTACAGGTCATACAGGCACCGTAGTTTGTCAGTGTTGCCAAACGATTTTAAAAATTCTAGATTTCATATTTGATATCATTGGACGTATCTGCATTGATTTACATAAAATTTTACATATGCATTATGTACTGGGACATTGCATGTGGGTAATTCCTGTGCCGGAGTTGTCAGTGTTGCCAACCAATTTCAGAAAATAAATGTTTTATTGCTTCAATATCGTTGAACATACCGGGACCAAACTTTGTATTTACGTACTGGGACGCGTCATAGATGTCCTTCAGGTACTACAGTTGACAGTGTTGCCAATCAATTTTAAAATTTAAATATTTACTACTTCCACACGGTTCGACGTATTCGCACCAAACTTTGAATGTACATATTCGACATAATCGAAACATACTGTGGTTGTTCCCTGTTCCCAAGCGCCCAGTTGTCATCGTTGCCATCCTATTTTAAAATTTAATTTTTCAATTGATCCCCATACTGTTATGTGCCGTTAGCTATTACTATACTTTAAATAGCGTCGGGGGAGCCGCGGGACGTGGCTACGTTATGCTATGCTATGAAATAATACTTCTCATAGCCCTATTGCAACAGACTCATTGGAAGAAACCTATATGTAGTTGCAAATTTACAAGAGTATTCATTACGGATTAATATAATCACTCTTTTTAAATATACACATAAAATAAAATATTTTTGATACACTGCCTTCATCTGTGCATATTTTCATGGTGTGAGGTTTGGAGCTTGGAGTCTTGTCCCAGAGATTTATATGGAAACGCATCGTACTAGTAAACGCAAATATATGTCTCTGTCCATGAATAGGAGCAGGCTATTTCATGGGATTTTGAGCTACAGATAATTTATTTTTGTTGACAGTAATTATGATCGAAAATAGATATCTTCCTTGTATAATACCGTAATTAGAAATTAACGTATTGTATACGAGATGAAAGTATATTTCCGTTAGAATTCATAGCTTTTAGTTTACAGTAACGATGTCTTCGAAGTTGTATAATCTCTAGCAATTTATTTTCATCCTACAATTCAAAATATTTCTTCAGTTCCCTGGAGGTTTATTAGTATTTTATGAAAAACTATACCAAATAACTTCAATCCATATATCCTTATGTTAGTTATTTTTTTATGTTTGTCAGGGTGAAAATACAGGAAGCATAGCGATGTGGCAGTGAATGCATAAATCGTCTAATCATATGATTTATAAGGTTGCAGGAAAACAAAGCAATAGTAAACTGGGATAAATGTGTGAGGACTTTAACTCCAGTCCTGCTAATTACATTCATTATCTGCAACGTAAAACATTAAATACTTGATGCGAACTGTTTTTATTGAAAAATCTTCACAGAAAAAAAACAACTTTTTACAACTCTAGGTAGAGTATGGAGTCATATCATTATTTTCCATTGAATGTAAATATTTTTCGAAAGGTTTCTTGGAGAAGTTACTGTATAAGATTTTATTACTTCTTTAATTCCACTTGGATTATTGTTATTCTGGATGTTACGAGCACTAATTTGCCAATAAGTCTTTGACAAAGTACATTTTCACGGATAGTTTGGCGTACAGAATTTACAGAAACAAAGACAGTTACTCCGCAACGCAAATTAAAACCTGAATGCAGTAATGCTATTTCTGGACTTCTCAATTTACCTAGCACGGTAGTGCAGTGGCATGGTGTTGACATCTGAGTATTAGAACTAGGCAACAGAGGTTCAAATTCCCTTCTTGACGAAGATATGTTTACAAGGCAAAAGTGAACACTCGACTAATAACTTCCTCGACGCCGAATCCTTTTGAATGTACCGAATCAACTACGGTGGGAAAGTACCTGTCCTTTTACGTACAAGGAAAAGACGATTTACGAATATTGGTTGGAAGAGGCAAAATAAAGTCTATAAGCGTTAACAGCAGAACTAAGAACAAGTAATTGACATAAAGCGTTCACTGTTCTTATACTTCTTTAACACAGAAGAACTGTAACATGTTTTACACAGCTTTTTGCGAGTGTAATGTGTGGTGCAGTGGTACTGGCTTAGCCTTTCTTGCGAACGGACCGAGTTCGTTTCTCACCCGGCGCGGTGTTTTCTGAATAAAACGTTATCTTCAACTACCTAATCAGAGATTCTTCTCCGGTTGGAGAGAGGAAATGCATCACTAGCTAGAATCAGGAAGTAAACAGTATGTTTGTTTTTGTTTTTAGCATAATAATATATCAATCTAGTTTCAATGTTTTCATTGATGTCTCTCTCCCTCTCCTTCTTTTCACGACTTCGTCTCTTCCTCTTCTTTCTCTTCTTCTTTGTCTTTCTCTCTTACTCATTCATTCTCCCACATACTCTCTATGTCTTTATGTGTGTGTGTGTGTTTATTCTATCTCTGCGGATTATTATAAACACAGCTCATTCGTGTCATGAGGAAAATGGCCTGGTACTACCTCAGTCAGGATAGACGACCGCTAATATCGTTCTAGAATCTGCCAATTGCTAAGCCAACGCTGTCGCAACTGAGCTACTGCCACGCGATCCATGTCGGTCTTATTGACCCAACATGAAGAAGAAACATGCCGATTAACAATTGCAATGTATTTATAGCTTTTTGAACGACCTATTGATCACTCCGAGTAAGGTTGGGCCAAATGTGACAGCGAGTCAGTGATGTTCTAAATTGAAGGTCGTACATGCCTGGTGTGACTGAGGAAAACACTGGGAAAACCTAACTCGGGACATTCAGCCGCTGTTACCGAACCTACGACCTCCCGAATACGAAACTAACGCTCTACTAAGTAAGGTCTTGCCGCCCGGTACAAAAGATATTCGTATCGATGTTTATCTCATGCACGCTCGCACGCAAATATTTGTTTGGAAAGTAAAAGATTTTTATTTATCTCAGATATTCTCCATATGATGCTCAAAGATCCATTCATTTTTCTGTTTCTCTTGAATATAGAGAGAAATTACATTTACTATATCTTCGCACACATCATATTTTGTGTATTTTGCTACTTCCATCTTCTTTGTAAATGATAAACGTAAATAACAACATATCAGAAATTATAAAGCATGGATATCGTGCCCCACTTTTAAGAAGTGATAGAAAAATACCTTTTTCCGTGGCTTTCATGTATAACGTTAGTGTTCTATGGAATACTCGATTCATTAACAAAGAAATAATTACATAGCAGCAGTGGTGCACTTCTAAAGAAAATAAAGTGCCCAGGCAGTGTAATGTCCTGCTTCGTAAAAAGTTCCCTTTAGATATAAGTATACAACTTTCAAAAATTGCTCTGTCTCCGCCAGGTAGTGCCAGGGCTAAAACACAACACTGTATAGCAGCCATAGGTTTCAAATTTCATATTCGTTTCTCCTAAGGATCTTTTCTACTGGACAATTTAAATTACCCCTTTCACCTAGTGGTTGAGCTAAAGTGAAAATAGTGTTAGGTTCCTTGTTCTTGTGTTTTACATGGGACTCTCTTAAGTTTTTTTTTTATTAGTTGCTACATACTACAAGAAATTACAAATATCTTTTCAGAACCCAGGACATGTGACAATGATTTCTCTTAAAGAAAGAACAATTCCAACTCTTCCTCTTTCACGCACACACTCTCAGAATCACACACCGATCACTCTACGTTAGTTGGGTTGACTATATTCTAGACTTGCAAGGGAACTCTGGAACTTTCCCACCTTGATATGCCCCCAAAGTTTCACCGAGTAAGCTGTATAGCACAGATATAACACATACGGAAGCTTTTGTTTCGCAAATTGTCGGAACGCATTCAGAGCCATTATGTGTGATATCTAGGGTAAAGACACGAAAAGTGCCGGAATGCATGCAACCCAATCGTCACTCATGCAATGCAGGTTGAATAGTATATAAAACCTCGCACATTCGAGACCTTATAGAAGGTACCTTCGGGATATATATAACGAGGCGCGTGTTGCTACGCGGACCATCCCTGCTTCTCCTAGATTCATGGTCCGGGCAGACCGAGAGCAGCTTGCCAACAGAAGCGTTGTCTGATTATGTTGATCTGCAAGTGAAAGTAATTCCACCAAAAACCACACGATACTGTCAACCATTTCATGTGCATTTCTTCCTGTGGTATAAGTTATTTGCCCGACGCGACGGCTTGAAGAGTACGTCAGAAGCGAAGAGCATGCACCAAATCTGCATGATAGATTTATTCTCAAATTCCACAATCTTATTTACAATCAGCTCAGCTCACCTAAGTATCCTTTTTAAAAAATAATATTTGTGACCTTTAGGCATCTAAGGCTCAAGCTGGGATGGGGGGAGGGGAAAGGATTCGGGAAGGTGTCGGTCAGTGCCTATGTTGAAGGTACCATCCCGGTATTTGTCTGAGGAAAACCACTAAAAAAATCTCAGCCAGGATGGTCTGCCTCTGGGATCGAACCCAGGACCTTCCGAATGCTACGCCAACGCTCTACAACTGAGCTACTAAATACTATCTTATGTTGCGTTATGGCTACTTGTCGCAAGAGCACAAGATTTCTTTCAAGAATGTGTTGGACATCAATTTCAACATTCGGTCTGGATGTGACAAAATTTTGAGTGAGAACGACGCCGTCATAATATGTAGGTGGTGCGATGTGCGTCCCTGCTTCACTTCACTATCCTCAAATAGAGATATCAGTGCATATACACGTTGCTATCTTCACCTGCTTCTTTGCCTGGGAAATACACTTGGTAGGTCACCTTTGTTTGTAATTCTTATTTCACCTGCTTACTGCTTCTGTACATGACTTTAGCCCAGTATGACCTTTTCCATTTCCACTTCTATCTTTGTCACGTTGTACACTATTTGTGGGTGTGCATTCCGGCTTCAGTGATGTTCGTGTTGCATGTGTTCCGGCGTTTTTGTGTCTCTTTACGCAAGATATCGAGACACATATATGGCTCTAAGTGTATGTTCTGACAATTTGCGAAACAAAAGCATCCGCTTGTGTTCTATCTGTGCAACACCGCATCCTTGGTGCAAATTTGGGGGCGATTCGAGGTGGGAAAGTTGCAGAGTTCCCTTGTTAGACAAAAACACCGCCTGCTCAATCTATAGGCAGGCAGCTATAGATTCAGCAGGCGGTGGACAAAAATCATGTATAATAAAGTGATGTATAGATAATCCAGGTAGAAATATTTTCGACACACCAGACCACCTGTCATTAGACATTGAACTTCAGTTTCCTCCCCCTCGCCGCTGGCGCTGTTCTATTCAGCGAACTATGGCAATGGCAATGTGGAACAAAACAAATTGGGATTTAGTGGCAACTGCAATAAAAGCAATACCGTGGGAAATTTTAAAAGCAAGACACGTGGAAGATGCCTTGGATTTCTTTTATGCATATTTGGACGCTGTTATAAAAGACTATGTTCCTGTCAAGAAATCAAAATCCAGTAAGTTTCCAATGCGGTATAGTCAGGAAACAAAACTTGCCCTCAAGAGCAAGAAGTGTGCATGGTCGCTCTGGAAACAGTATCCCAATAATGAAACTCATAATGTTTTCATCCAACAGCGCAAGTTATGTAAAGCTCTCCTCCGTAGAGATTATGATAATTATATTGAATCTGTTTCATCACAAGCTGTAACCAATCCTAAACGCTTCTGGTCTCTTATAAACTGCAGGCGACAAAACTCAGGTCCACCATCTCTAGTGTCATACAGTGAACGTACTGCTTCATTCAACGAAAGGGTTGATTTATTTAATGACTGCTTCTATGACAATTTTAATGCTTGTTCAGATCCTCCATTTATTCCTGATGTAAAGTCTAAAACTCCCCATTACCTATCAGATATAAACATAACTGCTGTGGAAGTGTATCGTCTTCTATCATCTCTAAAATCCTCCAGAGCCTCTGGACCTGTCAAAATAAATTCCATATTTTTGATTAAACTAGCCGAACCTTTGTCTGCACCTCTCACCATTCTTTTCAATAGGTGTTTCTCGGAGGGTTATTTCCCAAACTCCTGGAAACATGCAAATATTACTCCGGTTTACAAAAAAGGTAAAAAATCCTGTGTTAGTTCATATAGACCTATTTCCCTTCTTTCTGCCCTCGGTTTAATTTGTGAAAAAATCATCACAGACAGGATTCAAAATCATGTCCTCCCATTTCTTTCTCCCTCCCAGCATGGCTTTGTATCGAATGGATCCTGTGAAACCAACTTAGCTGTCCTACTGTCTCACGCCACGGATGCCCTAGCAAATAGACAAGAACTTGACGTCATATACCTAGACTGCTCCAAAGCATTTGAAACTGTCAATCACAAACTTCTTATACACATGCTTGCTTCCAGATTTAGTATACACGGACCCCTCATTCAGCTTCTAACGCCATATTTGTCTGACCATCGCCGACTACGATCTCTTAGCGCCTTCCCATACGGTTCAAATGTGCGAACACGACCTAGTTCTCTTTGTGGCCGCTGTGGTGCTACTTACAGGCAATACAACTTACGATGCAGTCAGCTGGTTTCTTGGCTGTAAACAGTTGTAAAGCTGGAAAATGTTATAGACATGAACACAGAACAATGAATTTTTGTTTTGCTAACTATCCCACAAAAATGGAATTGTTTCTTAACCTCAATTTATTAAAATAAAATGAAAATCAACGTATTCACAAGGAACACTACAAATAATTAGCTGTAAAAACAATCCTTTACTAACGTATCAATTTACTTGATAGTGGCTTTCAACGGTTTATTTGTAGGGGAGGAAAGGGGAGAAAATTTCCTGTCACTTCGTGTGATTTTCCTGGTACCTCACGTACCTGTTTTCCTATAGGGCGGGAACACTTCTCACAAAATATTTATAAAACAATTCTTTCGTACGGGCATATTACATCTCACAATGTTTGACTAGCAAGTTCCTTTTTTAAAAGCGGAAACTGTATTCAACATTATTCAGGTACCACTGATTTTCTCGAGTTACATGACCGCATCGGTGTTATCCAATGAGCTCTATATTTAGCCATACTGGATTGTTTAATCAATGTCAGTCAAAGCGAACACTTAAAACTCTATCGTCCACTTCCAGTCTAATCCAATATGGACCAAATTTTCAGTCCTAACTCAGCTTTTTATGCTTGTTATCGCTGTGTGAGTCCTTTTTAATTTATATATTTATTTTTAAATTATAAGCAGCGACAGTGCCTGGGTAAAAGTGCTCTGATGACTGCAAAATTTTTAAGACAATTAAATCTACTGAAGATACTTTCTTCCTTCAAGCCGCTATAGATTCTGTTGAAATATGGTGCAATAATTGGTTACTGAAAGTCAATCCTTGCAAAACTGCTGCAATGCGTTTCTCACTGAAAACCCATAACACAAAATATACGTATACATTAGCCTCATTTAATATACCATGGGTAGACCATTACAAAGACCTGGGTATCATATTTGATGAAAAACTCAATTTTACTCCTCATATTGAATTCGTAACTTCTAAAGCACTCAAACTTCTTGGACTTCTCCAAAGGTTTACCGATATTAAAAATTTCAGAGCTCTTCGGTCATATTTTCTCACTTGTGTACTTCCTACTATTGAATACTGTTCATCTATCTGGTCTATGGCTTGTGAAACCAATTTATCTAAATTACACAAAGTCCAAAATTTCTTTATCCGCATTGTACAACACAGGGTATACCCTACCTCCAACACAAATCTAACGTAGACATTTAGAATTCTCTTGACTTAAAAAACATAGACACACGAAGAAAACTAAATGACTTAAAATTTCTTTATAAAATAATGCAAGACACACTCAGGACCAACGACCTTCTTCCACTTTTTAACCTTGTTTAGAAATAATATAGGTATGGGTTCGTTATTAGATGTAATGGCTACCAGTATATATAAACTTAACCCGCAGCTACGAATTCAGATATTACTAATACAAACAATAAACGTAGAGGCCTGGTGTATCTAAAGTTTATCCACTTTTATTCTTAACCTCAAGTAGGCAATAGTTCATATCAGATCATATGCTGATACCTTTACAGAACAATAACCAATGCACTTCATAACAATGTCAATGGTTGCTGTTAGCCACTATTCATCCAATTCCTATTGCATAACTATGAATAATATATGATATATTCCTGAGGGTATTATTTTCGTAAGCTCATATGCTCCAGAGATATTAGTTCAATATCAGGTTGCAGAACATTCAAATACAAAATTCACTGCGAGACCAAACTACCATAGCTAAGAGGAAAAGAAACTGTAAAACAAGTAAGTAACGAAAAGACATAAAATATACATTACTGACTATTAGTCCAATATAGTTATAGTTTTCAAACTATGCTGATAAAATAGTTCGTTGTTGTAAGCGAAACTATTTTCGTCAAAAGATCACAACTATACTCCTAACAATTCACTCTCCCTTCAGTTGACGAAGAACTTCTTTTAGTACTAAGC
>JAGDQP010020474.1:13649-33237 GCA_022664845.1 Lepisma saccharinum | reverse complement strand
CAGTTCTCTCTTCTCTGGCGCTCTGAGCCTACAATCAAATTGAATACTGAACTGTCCTTTGTACTCCTGGGCACTTTGGGAGATAAAGGCGGCTGAGCGTGGGACTGAAAAGTGACACTTCACCATATGCCATAGGTCGAGAATATGTGGAGTCCCCCATGCGTCGTTCCCGGCGCGTGCGCATTGTACAGGGAACACCGTTACCTTTTCTAATATGTAAGTAAAGACTAAAGAAAAAATACTGACAATGTGAGCGTAGAGTGGCTCACTTGCAAAGCATTTTGTTCTTAATCGAAACCTCTGACTCGTTTGAGATCCGAAATTCGAATCCCGGATGTGCCTTCCTGACTGACGTTACCTTTAGCTTTCCTTCAGTTACTACTACTTCTAACAAGAGATACTATTTTGGCATGGACAGACTAAAAATATCATTTGAGTAGTGCAAATCAAAGGCGTACACATGCATAAAGAAATCGATAATCATTTAGACGAATTTTAAGTCTAAAGAGACCCATGAAAGATGAGTGTCACTGTTGTTAATATTAAACAAATTAAAAATTATTCGGAAAATGTATCGGTGTCCATTTGCGGATACCGATACTCCAAAAAGTGGCCGATATCACCCATACCGATATATCGATACATCCCTATAGTAAACCGTGACTACCCATCTAATCTTGTAACCAAACAGATTCGTCGTGCATCCTCACACATTCAACCCACTCAAACCCCTAACCCGCCGGTCTCTAATCACCCAGTTCCATTCTAAACTAACCAAGGTCAAACAAATCCTACACACTCCAATCTGACCCACAGACGATCAGTATTCCCCACCAAACCGAGATTGTTTTTCAGCATCCACCTAATCTTAGAAACATCTTAGTGCGTACGAATCCTTCTTCGTCACAACCGCAAAACGGCGCCCAAGCATGCATAAGACCCAGATGTAAGAACTGCTCCGTTTTCATCACTTCTCCCACAGTCACTATCAATACTGCTAATGGCCGGTACACCCTAAATCCCAAGGGTACATGCCACACTTCTAATGTTATATACATCCTAACCTGCAAGTTCTGTGATGCCTGATATGTGGGAGAAACAGGTGGTGCTCTGAATTTTCGTATTAACAACCATCGTCACTTTTGCACTATGAACAAACCCGATGGACACACAGTCTCACAACACCAATTTTGATCTATCTTTCCTGGTTGCCATAATACACATTTTACCCCCTACGACCAGCATCTCAACACGGTGTCTGTTGGAGGGTGCCTTTTATTCATGGTTTAAGCGCGAAAACGTATCCTGGCCTTAACCTTCAATAACCCGTTTTCTCTGCATTTTCAACACTTTTCCTTCCACAATCCTATCCCAAACTTACACGCTGTACAGTTGTCAATTCTTCCACACGCCATACAGAAGTCAACTGTTTTCCAAACGATGCGCCGTCCGCTACGTGTCGCTACTGTCGTCCTAGTCTTTTGTTCTATCCACGTGTATGGGTCTCTCCTCTACAGCAAGTCTACGGTATTAATACCGAAATATCGCAAGTGCTCTACATATTATTGTTTAAATGTGTACGTTCGCCTATGCAACAAGAGCTGTAAATATATCACTTTCTTCTTATCATAAATTGGCTTTCTTTTGTGTTACTGATATATATTGATTTCCTGACACCTCTCAGCTCAGAACCTCTTAACACCAAAACTCATCCCAGCCCCATAAATTCCTTCCTCCCTTTAGGAAATACCCTCCCCCTCACCATCTAAACCTCTCTGTCAAACTGTACATTTTCTTTCCCTCTAAACAAATTGCTAACCCTCACTTCACTGACACGTTCCTCTCAGATCACAACCTCACCACTGCAGTACGAAGAGCTATCTCCAATCTTCGTTCTGATCCGACTATCATTATCCGCCCGGCTGACAAGGGATCCACCACGATAGTCATGAATTACACAGACCACCAATCCGAAACCCTCAAACAACATTCCGATCCTAACTTTTACCGTCCCTTCGAGGAAGATCCCATCCAATCTTTCCTTGATAGAATCCGCACCTACCTTCAAGCGCATGGACCCCATGAGGGACTGTAGCGTTCCACTGTCTCTACACTCTGTCCTGATAATCCCAGAACCCCTAAATTTTACCTCCTTCCCAAAATTCATAAACCTGATAATCCCGGCCGACCCATCGTTTCCAGTATTGGTTCTCCCTTCCTACATCAAGGACACCAACCACTTCCTCTCCACAATACATTCTATCTCTGATCCTCTCCCACCTGACACCCTCTTAGTTACAGTCGACGTGACATCACTGTACACCAACATTCCCCACACCCATGACCTCTCATTGTCTCTTTCTACTCCCTGAGAACTTTCAAGTTGTGACTCATCGCACTCACACCAAAGATCACTTTCACTTATCGCTGTGTAGAACGGTAGTGAAGATGGGGAAATACATCAGCTATACTGCACAACTTTCAAGCTTAAAATTGTTGAATTCACTCAAGAAAACGCGGAACTGTAAATACTGGCACTTTAATTTTTCCACCCATCTAGACCTTCAAGAGTTATCAAAGACTTTTCGTGCGAGAGTAAACGCAATCTTGTTTGTAATACTATCCGATACAGGGTACTTTGACCCTTGAACTCTTAATTACAAACCTTAGCAACAGAATGACCTGTGTAATGTCAGCATCTGGAAAATTGTATTGATATTGTACGAAGTGCGGACATTACACGATCGTACGCGGTGTTTGTGCTAATTCCTCACTATTTCTTTTGCACCTCCTATATATATTTCTTAAATATTCCTCTATATTTAAGGGGAATTTGTTAATTTTTACTTTCTGCTAATTTTACATTAATGATGTTGATTTTTGTACCAAATAACAGAATAGACCATGTGTGATTGTTTGTCAGTGATTTTGCAAAACATACCCTGATTTATTTAAAGATAATTAACAATTAATTATGCAAATTGATTCCGTGCTTTAACAGTTACAAGAATCACAAAAATAGCATGAAATGAAAAAGTAAATGTCCACAAACACTATATGTTAAATCATTGAGAAAGCCTGGAACTTTCCATGTTATTTTATATAATTTGTTGCATGTAGTAATTACATGCTCTCGAGATTACACTTTTTTGTGTGCGCCTGCGAAGTCTTGAATTTAGCTTTCATTTCTTCGAAAGATAATTATGTTTTTAAAATGAATTTTTGTCTAAGTACTAGATTGAATATTTGGTTTTCCTTTAGAGTGATTTTCTTACGTTTCAATCATGTGTAATTTACGAACAATAAGTTATTTAAGTTGTCAATTCTCTTCTTTACACCCTATGCAATAGCGCCACTCACGTCCTTCTCTGGAACTTAATAGTCCAACTCCATATTTGAGAAGTCAGAGGCAGTGTTGGCAAGAATCTTTTTTTTACGGAATATCCTCAATTGTTTGTCTGCACTTTCCGTACTAAATCTCCAAAACAACCAGAAACCCTAGTGATCTTGAGCCACAGACCCTCTAGAGACGGGGGTGGTGAAAACATTTCCAAGGAACACCACCAGACGGTGCGTCCAGCCGTCGACACCAATTCCATCTCGCGTCTCAGAAACAAATTACAAGCTGAGGAAGCCGTGCTTAAGGAAAAGAGGAATTTTATCACACATCTCTTTCATAACGAAAATTTTAAATTCTAAGCTGCCATGACGAATTAAACCTATTATACCCCCAAACTTAACCATCACTACCTGAATTTTGGTGGAATATGTCCAAAACAATAACGAATACCACAGTAAACAGATTTTGCTCTAGATTCATTATTTTCCTGTTAGGCAAGCTATCAAATCCCTGTGTATATATAAATAGGTGGAAATTACGGCACATGGCACAGGACAGGAGCCACCGATGTTCTCTCCTTGTCCGTGTTAGATGAAAGACCTACAACATGTTCATTTATAGCAAGATTTACAGAAAATGCGGCTCAAAATTTCTCATGACACAGAACTGGTGCCCGCATAAACGCGCAAACATATAGGGAACATTGAAGATAATTTTACCTAACAGAATTGCTTCTAATGTTTAAGTATATTCCAAGTAAAACGTTTCAATAGTTTGAGATTTCGTTCTTGAGTTTGAAATTTATTTATGGCCTTTAGGCATCTAAGGCTCAGGCCGGAATAGGTGTCGGTCAGGGTCTATGTTGGAGGTGCCATCCCGGCGTTTGCCAGGTGTGACTGAGGAAAAACTTCAGTCAGGATGGCCGGCCGCTGAGATCGAACCCACGACCTCCCGAATGCTACGCCAACGTTCTACCACTAAGCTACGGCGATCGGTGAGATTTTGTTCTCATCAATAACTATACAACAGTACTACGCGCTCTGAAAATTTCTTCAATACTAACGTGATGTACTACTCATTTCATGCGCTTTTTCTTCAGAAAAATAAAATATATTAACCTGCCCAAAGGGAATCAGCCTTTTTCTTGTTCTCCTCTTCATTGACGACCTTTTCTTCTTTCTCTTTTACATCCACTGAAACGTTCTCATCATTTACTACGGATGCCTTGTGTCGCTTTCTAGAAAAAAAAAATACGTTTTCTTATGTTATCACTCATTAGTAACTGATACAATGTATAAAACAATCAATAACTTCAACGAATAAATATTGATAAAATTACTTTCTAAATATACAATTAAACTAAAGTTCCACATTGAAAACTGATTATTGTGCGAGAAGCCGAACTAATTTAGAACAGCGATGTCACACTGCAAACATGCCGTTATAACACGATGCAGATTTTTCTTTCATTTCTCATCTTATTCTTTATTTCTTTCCTATCTTAGATATTCATGCAATTATTACGTTCTTTTAACCTGATCAAGCCTAGCACCAAAGGAGAAATGTTGTTAATTTGAAAACATTCCACAAAGAAGAAGCTGACCACACCTATTTAACTGTTCTATATAAGGTTCGAATCTTTCCACAGACGGATTGAACACTAAGTTTTGGTACAGAAGCGAGATGAGACAATACATTAAATAACAGAAAGAAATAAAAAATAGTGTTCAGATATGCACATTTGACATGTGTATTTAAAAAATAATAATAAAAACGTTTTTTTTTTTTTTAAATCCCACCTCAAGTAAACTCATTCACTCCCTTGGCCTTCCACACACACTTCAGTTACAAGCTCATAATTACATAAGTGATACCACACATCATGCATACTAAGTTTACGAGATGCTGTTTCTCTTTCTTCGATTTGAATTGGATTGAATATATTTGTGGGATGGAGTAGGTAGTGAAAAGATATCGACCAGGAACTAACTTAATGTACTATCCCGGCATTTGTGTGGTGAAACTGAGTGAACTCCTAGAAAACTTCAGTCAGGATAGTTGACCACGGGATTCGAACCCGCGTACCAACCCACTGCATATCCGAAGTCCACGTCATTACCGCCTGTAATCTTTCTTCGAGTGCTATCGTAAGACGTTTCAGACTCAACTATTTTTTGGGTAATATCTCTCATATGATACTATTGCAGACCGGATTCTACGCGTAATATACTTCTATTTACGTATGGCACTGCTGAAATACATAATATTAATAATAGATAAAAAGAAAGAAGTAGTGCACTTAATCGACGTTGTCTTCCCATTCACACACGTACTGGGCAAAAATCAGCAAATATAAAGTTCTGGCAGATGAACTGAAGAAATTGTGAAGGTAAAGAAGATCATTAACATCCTTCCCTTTAATTTCGACCACAGGAAAAGTACCAAAATCAACGATGCGTGAATTACTAGGAAGAAGAGTAAAACAAATGACCAGGCAAAAATTGGCAGTTTTAGACACCTGTTGTGTGGTTTGAAAATTCTTGACTAAACTTGACAATGTCTGTTCGCTCTGTGCTGAGAGGCAAACAAATACTGCTGAGAAGGGTGGAGTTATGAGGATGCTGATTTCGTAACTGGGGAATCCTCGGATCGAACTCTGCGGCCATTTCGAACAGATATGCAAAAATTTTCTTCAATACCAGGAGAGGGATGTCGACAGTCTTGTATGAAAGTTTAATTTTTCTTAATTACACTAGCCAAATAATGTGATTGGGTGTTAATTGCCACACTCCTGACATATGCAACTTTGGATTACGAGACATCCAGAATTTTACAATAATGTCTCTTGTCCACGCAAAAATTTCTTCGTAACAATAAAGGCGTACCTCAATCTCAAGGCCGGTTTTAAAAGTCACACAATGCCAAGAAACAATTACAGATTAGAGAAAAATGTATGACGCGTTAATTTACGAAGCTCAAAACACAAAAGCTGACATGATATACTGTTACTCCTACTATGTTCAAACTTGTGAAGAAAAATTTCCAGTCTCATGCAATCTTGCAATCTGAATAATAGGGTTTATGGTCTTGATGTTTTGCAAAGAATGTACTGGCAGTGGCAATGTTAAGGAAGGGGTGAGCGTTACCGCATTCAAATTTAAATTCATTATTAAAAGCGAAGTAAACTACTGTCGGGATTCAGTAAGAATGCACTGTCGGTGGCGCAGCATGAATTTATCAAAATAATGCCGTATTTTAACTAGTCTATCAATAATCAATGTAGCTTAGTATATAATTCAAGATGCATAAATCTTGAAAACAAATATTCAGGAAAATCTGAAGGAGGAAATGTGCATATTCAACTTGTACACAATAATTGTTCCAAATTATCTGGAAAGGATACTGATACATTATTTGGGAATGTACATTGATACACTGTTATAATATATGGAGCTTTTCGTGTAAATTATTAAATTCTTTGAAGTTTATTCTAGCTACCAATAATATACTAGGAGTTAATTTTATAATTTCTTTGATTTTTGACAACTCTTCAGGTTGTTTTTCCAGAGACCAGTTATTAAATGTGTTCTCATGGAAGAGAAAGACGAAATAAACAATTATTTATTGATTTAAATAGAAATTTTGAAAAAGAACTTTTTTCTTTCTTCAAACAAGCAATTTTTCCCCCCCGAGCCCTTGCATCTACATGTGTTTTATTTTTTTTTTTCTATGCGTGAGAAAGAGAAAACCTTTAAAACGCCAAATCAAAGACTATAGTCCTTTCTCTGCTATCAACTAGATGCATTCTTCAGTACATATCCTATTACACGGCACTAGTTAGATTCTCACATATTGCGGTGCTACCACTACCATCATCTATGAGAACAACCCTTGGAATGAGCTTTTCTTGTGACATGAAAGCAAAATTTACTCTATCACTTGTTTCTACGTTTGATGCAACTTATTCAGGCTGGTTTATAGCAAGCTGGCAGTCTTCACTAATGAATCGACAGCTTCAATCTTGTAGCACTTTACCAAGTTCTGTTCACAGTACATGTAAATAAGCGAACACACGCTGGTGGAATTATTTCCACTCCGGCAATATCTCCGCGAAATAACAGGGATGTAAGGATTTGTGTGTAATTAAGCTTTTCCTTTAAGCAGGCATTTTGTGTTCTGATGAGCTAACAGAAGTCTACCTAGTCTTTTTACGTAGCTAGAGACAACAAGGTTGCCCATTTTAAATAGCATATTAGTTCTACCTGATCTACGTGGCATATTGTTAGCTTCTAGTTCATATCTGACGGAAAGCAATCACAAAACAATTCCCTGCCTTTTGTCCGTTTTCCAAACTAAAATTACATTTTTTCGGATTGTCGTCGACGCGCTTATTTAAGGGAAAAGATAGAAAAATAAAACAGTATTACCAGCATGTCTACATAATTCACAGAAATCAAATTCAGACTTCTGCACGCAACAAAATGATGAAAAATTGTAGCTACCAGCTAGGGAACCCCAGACTCACCAGATACGAATGTCCTGGGTATCCAACTTTCTTGACACATCTTACTGCAACATTAGAAGGTCACAATATGAAATGTGCTTCTAATGTATGAAAATATATTTCTGCACATTTAAGAAAGTGGCAACTGTATCATGTGTACCTGACTCAATTTATGATCTAAAACTCAATTTCATATTTTTTTTCATTACTAATGACCTGCAGACACCTTGATTACTCATATCCCTTTACCTCCTGCAAACATTACCCAATCACGCAGATTAACGTTGTTAATTCATAGGAGAGAACGCGAGGGAATGGGGAATAAAAGGTGAGATGAAATCTTGCACTTTTGCTTGAATTCTTGCGTCTGATTTTCTGTGAGCCAATCACCTGTTCATTTTATTCTTACTATAGCAAATACTACTTTATTTGTAGAATTTATGGTGACAGATCCGAGTTTTACATTTTGTACCTGTGAACGGTATATATGAATAAATAAAAGCTGTTGAAAATGACGGGGAAAGTACTACCGCTTTCAGATTACATGTATCGCTGCAACTCTTCCGGAAAGCGTTGTCAATTCGTAAGACAGCCAGCTAGAGACTAGCGAACAAAAGGGGAGACGGAAACTTGAAATGGTGCGTGAATCTTGCGTCAATCATCTTCTAATTTCGTTTTAACACAGAACTTGCTGCTTTATGCTTACGATTTGTAGTGAGAGTTTCACATCATCTTTCTCTGTTTAGTAATGAATAATTTAGAAAATAAACATGAATGTTATAACAATACGGCCTGTGCCCATCTTAAATAAAGAAAACGTATTTTTGACACGGTTGATTATACTTTAATAAACAATAACTACTAAACCGATCCACGTGCTATACTACTGAGACTGAAACAATACAAAAGATTATAAATTTGAACTTGAACAAGAGATTTAAGAGAAGAGACAAGAAGTAAAACCATAACAATCTGTGATTTTCGTTGTTTCAAAATCACTATCACTTTCACGCTTGCCCATGACTTTTGAAGTTAAATTTCTATTATCTTTCCATATCTTTCATAAAATTAACATTCTTTTCCTATATTACCTATGCAACAGCACAGTAGTTTAATCAGTGCAACTGAATGCTGGATTGATTAATGGCAGCACTGACAGTGTAAGTCACGTTTGTCAGTTCCCGTCATGAGTTTTAAAAATTGAATGATTTGCAATTGAGAGAAATAAGTGAACTGATTTTCTATTATCAGATGTCGTCACTAAGCTTTACGTTATATATATATAGGGCTTAGAAAAACTAGCACGCAAAGTACACCACCTCAAAATAAAATAATGAAAAATCCTTAAATTTTTTTAGTAAAATGCGTGTTTCGGAGTTAGGACAGCATCGTCACGAATGACATTATATGTCCACAAATAATAGTACCAGACCTGACAATTCAGCAAATCACGATCGAAGTTTTACCCAATATCACGATTTCATTTTTTTTTTTTTAAAAAAAAGGTTGATTCTTTTTATTTAAATACACATTTTTTATTTAAATACGTTGCGGCACTGAAAAGAGCTACTAAGTTAGTTTTTCATCTTTACATACCTTTCTACTAGTATAAACTAAAGTAAAATTCACAAATATGTTGTGTTCGCTACGGAAGATAGCCATGGAAAATACGCAATTACAACAGCCTGTATTAATTTTGAAAAGGAATATATGGCGTTACTTAATTATGGTATATTTTATAAAGGAAAATTCTACGATACTTTCGTCGATACACGACGAATGAAGTTGTTTCAAAGGGGTTTACATATAATTCGAAAAAGAAACAATTCACAATACTTCTACGTATCAGCTTTCCTTCTAAAATGACGTCTGTGTCTTCCTTGTCTCCTAAGCAATTGCAAATTTTATAATCGCAAATATCTCTTCTCTCTCTCCAGGCTACATCTTCCTAACGAAATATTCTACGATTTAAGTTTACTAAGATAAATTTTACTTCATTTCACTTAGTTTTCAGCCCTCAAAACTACTATCAATTTGGGGACATCCTACGACAATATTCCATGAACTATGAGAGCTATTTTGGAGCTGCGGTCACTCAGTTGTAGAGTGCTCACATATGGTCTGTGGGGTCCCCTATTTGAACCCGGTTCGTGCCATGTGGGCTTTGTGATGAACAGAAACCATGCGCGTGGATTTTCTCAGGTTTCTTCCGTTTCCTCCCACTTCCTTCATTCCACCAGTTCTCCCACCATCATTCATTCGCTCTGATCCTAAGCTGCCTAAAGGCCTTACATAAAACTCGATTCAGTTAGAGCTATTTAATGCAGTCAAGTCAATAGTGGATACGCAGCGTTGCATTTTCATTATTCAGCATACACCCTATTTTCTGTGCATACCAGCTGGCAAGTCTTCCTCGACAGACGTTTCAGTAAAACAGAAATAATATTTAACAAACGAGCAGGGGTGGATTTCTGTTTCATTTTTTGACCAGGTCGATTACTGGGCAGATGAATACTGCATGGAAGGGAAAGAATTACATGACCGGCGATTAGGGGGAATAAATGGGTAGTTTGGCCCTCCTCAGTTTTCTCTCGCATTAATCTAGTGAAAATAAGGTACAGAAACTGAGCATTGAAAAGGTTAAAAATAAAGAGTAAGAGTTACTTATTCATTCTCGAGTAATTTATCGCCCACTGACCATACTAACAAAAAGAACTCACAATAAAACTTAATTCCGAGTTTGTGTCAATAGCGTGCCTTATTTTCTCGATTATTATGATGTTACAAAATTAATATTTTCAAGCCTATTCAAGTCAAGTAGTTGCAAAATTGTATAAAATGAGAACTATCGAAAAGTAAAGTTCGTAATTGAGAAAGCTGGCATTTTTGTTGCTGACCATTTGTTGAACATGAATTCTTATTTAGATAGCTTTTAGGCATATTTCTCTTGCATATTGCGTAAATTTCTGACCTGAGTCAAGGTTTCTGGTACTCAGAGAAATTTTTAGAAGAGGTAGGAACAACAAATATGTAAAGGCACCCAGTCACTGATCCACCTGTGCTTGAAGAAAAGAAGAGGTCCCTCAACACAAAACTTTACAGACACAATAAAATGATAAGCCTCCACAAACATATCTTGTAAATCAAATTAGGCTTATAGCTGACTCCTCATTCCCTCAGATGAAGTTACTCTGCCCTTCATAAGCCTTCGAATGCTTTCTCATAAAATAATGGGCTCTGTATTCATGTTACTAGCACCTCAATTCTTGACGCCTAACTACGATTCTACTAAACTACCTCCATTATTAGTTGATTTTAAAAAATAGCGACAAGAATACGGCTTCAATATTGCACGAAAAAATATTATAATTTTGCAACAGATAATTATTCCTTCTAGGTTGAAGAATTCCCGGTCTGGTCGTGAAACCCAGCAATTAAACCACTGTCTTCCTGTTTCAAAGCTATTCGGATAAATGCCCTTTTTCCTTTACTTCCTCCGGTTTTTATTTTCCAGTTAAAAAGAAATACAGAACTACCGTTTGTCCATCCTCAGTTCTTGTTAACTTGACCGCTTGTCGCCTCATCCCAGGGGTTTATGACTCACGACCGTACTTCACATAAAAAAAGATGTATTTGCCAAATAAAAGAAAAAATAATATATGAAGTTATATTTCCACTTTTCAGAAAAAAAAATACATCACAAAATGAATGTTTGCCTAATATTTACGGTCTCCGCGGTCATATGTACGTGGGTCCTTTCATGTCTCCTCTCATCTCGTTCCCCCGCCCGAGTTATGTCACACACTTCCAGATTTCAATGGTTATTACCTGTTTCTTTTATAATCATACCGAATGATTATCTTAAGGTGGCAACAATCAGGATTAAGAATTACATGCATTCCTCGAACGTTTTCTTTATCAATGAGAGAGAATGTCATTACCCGGTTGGATGGCAGTGATTACTGTCATCTTTGCTCATATGGAAAGTCGTCTTATGTTCATTTCGACGTACCTTTACTTCACAGAATTTCTGGGAATCGCCTACTTGTTTTAATTTTTTAAATTTATTTTATGACCTTTAGGCAACTATGGCTCAGGCCGTATGGATGATGATGGAGTGAAGGGAGGAAACGGGAGCACCCCGAGATGGATGGGAGGAAACGGGAGCACCCCGAGAAAACCCACGCACACGGTGTTTGTCCACCACAAATCCCACATGGCATGAGCAGGGATCGATCCGACGACCCCTAACACCAGAGGTGAGCGCTCTACCAACTGAGCCACCGTGGCCCCTCGCCTACTTGTCTTGAGGCTTTTAATCTTAATTGTCATTACAATAGTTCTTATTATAAAAGTTGTTTGTTTCAGCAATGACATTACACCTTTACTGATTTCTTACTAAATTCTCATTTTTATTGTTTGTAGAGAAAGAAATGCACGCATTATGTGCATGAACGCTGTAACTGTACTTACTTCCAACGCACTGATTCTATGGCTTACGGAACTCGCAAATTCATCGTCGCAGTAACAAACGTTCACCACAGGATTCTATCCTGGGCAACATCAAGCCAATTTTCATCTTGAACATCTACCTCTCGAAGATCTCTTCTAATATTGTCTTTCCAACGGTTTGTTTCCCTCTGGCTTACCAACAACGATAGCATATCTTCGTTTACCTACTATCCGAGCTACATGGCCTGCCCATTTTAGCTGTTGTGATTTCATTATTCTTATGATGTCGGGTGAATCATACAGTGTGTGGAGTTCACTATGCAGTCTTCTTCATTCTCTGGAAATTTTGAGAACCATGGTCACTTTCAAATTAACATACACTGATATCAACGACATCAGTATTAAATTACTTATTGCAAGTTTTATTTGGTATTAGAAACAAACTTTACGCTGTTGTTGCTATCTTAAGTGTTAGCAGTTAAGTTGCAAACATGTACCATTGACTTAATATGAATTCGTTTATTTTGATGCACCTTCCCTCTTTATTGCAGAAGCAATCGCAATTTATAGTATCGTAGAAATGTTTTACCAACTACACTAAAATTCACTCACCTCTTTTTCATGCGTTTTGTCTTCCCTCGTTTCTTCCCCTGTTTCTTTTGTTCTTTTTCCTCGTCATTGTCTTCACTATTGTCACCTCCTTCCTCTTCACCCTCAGATTCTACTTCGGACACGCTTTCAGCACCTACAATTACACACAAGGTATTCAAAACTTCGTACTAATTTTCCTTTCCTACGCTAATTAAAGTGTCCACATTGCAACACACTCTATTAGGAGAAAGAAAAATATACTGCAACCATCGGCATTAACATTTTTAATTTCAAGAACCGGTTTTATATAATATTCTTGTCCATACTGACATTTCATTCCTACTAACATAATGGCAGCTGTACAATTAATTTCAAACCAACATGTACGGTTCTACACAATTTTAGAGAATTATTTATCACACTGCGTTTACAGAAATATTTACATCTGTTATGTAAATTCCCTTTGAAGCAAACTGAACATATGCCATTTCAAGGAATTTTTACGAACGGTATTGCCATACAGTTCCCTATACACAACAACTACAGATATGCACTAAAAGGCACGTGCTATATTATATTACTGCTTTTCCGGAAGATTGGCTGATTTAAAACCAAGTATAAACAAACAGTAAGTTTTATAGCAGAAAAGTAGAAAATCAATTGTGGAAGTAATGGCTGTTAATAGTTTTCGAACTGTTAATTATTTCGGTGACGAGCGGAAACTGACTGAAAGAGTAGAAAATGCCATGGAGTCCAAACATGTATGTTTGCTTAAATACGTATGACCGAGATTTGATGCATATACGAGGGAAAGTGCATCAAAGGGCATATAAACAATAAATATAATAAGTTGAAGTGACTAGCTAATTTTTGTTCCGGAAATTTATGTTTTTATGAAACTCACACAAAGATACTATTAACTTTTGAAATCTTGATTTATGCTATACCTTGTATACTTTACCTACAATGCCAATTTGCGCAGCTGTACATAGGATACAAGGGTTTCGTTCTAGCACTCGTATTTATCTTCTTGAGTGTGTGTCCTTAACTATAATCGAATTAGCAACTTCAGTTTAAGCTTCTTAGATATAATTATCACCTTTCTAAAATCAAGAACTCAGCAACCATCAATTATCCTCATAATCATATCAACATATTCAAAATTGCGTTCAATGGCACTGCGAGAAATTTGTTTACTTACGTAATTGGATTCTTCCATTTCTTTTTCTGGTTTCAGTTTTTTGGAAACAGGAAAAAAACAACACGTGTCTCTTTCATTGTAATGATGACAATCTGGCACGAAGCACAAAATCATAACGAGTTGTTGAATATCGAGCACTACAAATGTACTGCTAAACACCTGTTTGTTTAGACTGTAACATGGCGGGTTACCATGGCGATCTTCCGGATTTGACGTAAGACTTTAGTCCTCCATTGTCTGTCACGATGGCGCTTTTGTATTAAGGTTTGTCTATGGGGACGCCAGGTTTTTAATATTTTCAGAGTTTTTGTCACAGTTGCTGGTTTGGATGTTCGAGGTCAAGCAAACTTCATTGAAAGCATTCTTTTACCTTGAAAATACACTAGTTTTTACATAAAACTATCCAAGTACAGTATTTTTATTGAACAGTAACAGTTAGTTGAATTTTGACATAAAAAAAATCTACAAATATTTCGAAGAATTTTATTCCTAGTACCCGTACATTATTACGTATCTATTACTGACTAGTAAATCTACAATTATTGTTCTCAAACTTAGTTGTAGTTTTTCTGCATTTTGACAGCAGTTTTTCAACGGTTTGTATTCTAGCAAGCAAAGTAGTTTTCGACAAAATCAACGCAGTTATCGGGAAGAAACAGATACTACTGGTCCCGCCTATGGGCCAAACGGCAAATTATGTATCAATCTATAACGCATGAGGGCGAAACACGGCTAGCGGCCGTCAACAACCGGGGGAAAAAAAAATACAAACGTATGTTGTATGTGCGTAGTCCCCACAGAAACAACCGTATAAACGCTCAAAGCAGTTATCAGTAAGTGTTAAACTCACCTTGCATTAAACTACATGTAACAGAGTCATTTCACGGTCAATCTTTTGCAATTGTTATTGCACTAGTTATATCTTTTCAAAATTTTGCGATTTCAGCGCTTCTCACCTATTTCACACAAGCACGTACTACATAAGAAAAATGATTGTAGCTTCGTGACTAGTTGATTGATTGCACTTAACTAATCATGAAGAATAACAAAATTAGGCTGCTTCAAACACAGAAAATATTAATTTTACTATTTTATTTAGTTTCCAGTACTAAAAATTACTTAAAAATTCATACGTTCATGAACTCGAAATCAGGCTCGAAGTTCTACAAATCGGCACAGATGACACCGGAAACTTGACCAAAGTGTACGAGAAAAATAAAAAGGGGTACCAACTACCTACTAAATACAGAGGGAAAAGGACCTTTGCAAATAACCACACAAGATCTTGCGAAAGAATGCACCCTGAACCGACTGTAGTATGTCGTAGTCAACGGCAGTGATTTAAAGCCTGTAGAACATCTTGTAGTGGTTCTAATGCTCAAGATTTTGAAAACTTTCTAATTGTTCCTTTTGTTCTTGCTAATTTACTACACCTATACAGAGAAGAGATAACAGAAGTTTGCATTTGCCGTAGTTGTACTTGGTTAAGTTAAAGCTCCACGATTTCCACTGAAACTTTTAACACAAGGAATACGCTGCTAACTACTACTGCCTGATTCCGTACCTTGCAGCAAAACGGAATAACACACTCAAAGTGTTCTGCGGCAATTCCACATGTCGCTTAATATCGAGCACAAGAACATTTTGGCATATCTCAAATTTGACTACTTCATTATCTGATTTTTTTTTTGTTATAAACCTTAAGAAAATACATAACATGGTTCAATTGGGATTATCAACTGATGAGTGACCTGACTGTTCAGTCTTCAAGGAAGCTGTTCACAGAATGAAACACACCTCTAATATTAATGATGGCCGATTAGTGTACTCTGAAATCAAATTCTATAACCGGGGAAGTATCTAAAATCTATTTCACCAAATCAGAAATTCATAAAGGATGTACACAAGAAGTTATCCAGTTCTAAAAAAAAACGAGCGAAGTATTTAGTATTCAGTTGAAATTCATATTAATTCACATGTACAGTCATAAACAACAATGGTTGCTCAAACTTATTTACATTCTTGAAAAGGACTGGTATATTTACCATGCCATATATTTCTCGAGTATTGAAATGCAGTAAAACAAGACACAATACCTTAATTTCCATATTTTATAGTAGAATGTCATAGTCCTTAAAATTCAATATAATGTACTTAATATTTCAATTGTACAAATGACTGTAGTACCACGTTCTTCAAACAGAGAATCCGTAGAGAAAAGAAAGCAAAGCAAGCTAGTATATCACACAGAATATTTCTAATCGTTTTGTAGCCTTTGTTAATCTCAGTCCAATAATTGTTCATAGTTCGTATATTAAAATATTAGTCAGTTGATACGGTATTCATTTTCCACATCTAACAAATTCACTCCCTCTTTCTGAAAACGAAGTGTCCAGTACTGTACCTAATATTCGCAAACATATAAACATTACAGATTTGAAAATTAAATCTTCAGCTATTACATATACCTAACCTAAAATAACAATATATAACATAACTCAGCTTAAAAAAAAATAAAAATTATAGCACTTATTCATTGCTTACTTTTCAAAGTTCATTCACTGTTCAACTATTTCAAAGTTCCTTCAATGTATCAATTTGTTAGTCAAGTAACACAATGAGCATAACATTTATCAAATACAACACATGAGTGTAAATAATGTAAAAAGTTTGTTATTGTAGACATAAAAATGGTTATGTTCGAAAAGAAAATCTCTAATCATGCATCCTGGTAATGTTTTAATAACGTAGACTATCAAAAGTGTCTGTTCCGTCATTTCATCCTTGTTATTGGAATCTGCAAAGCATCAACCAGCTTTTGTACATCAACAAGCATTTCTTTAACATAACCACGTTGTAATCATATACTCCACACTGTCTTCTGTGCTACAATAGCCGGATGGTTAATATATGAATTAAACACCAGATTCCTTTAAAGCATCATCTATATTTTGAGGAGTCTTTATTATTGAGGAACGTTCATTTGTAGCTTGTTTAGTATCACTACGCTTAGGAGATGTACATTTATCTATCACATTTGTTTCACTTGGAATATCCGAAAGTATGGTATTTATCTATCATTTTACTGTCTTTGTGTTATCTTGCACGGCTGGACATAACTGCTTTTCCATCATCATTATTGATGTCCTTTCTTGAATAACTCATATAGTTAGTTATCCCATTATTTTGTCTGATTGACTAATGTAATCGCTTTCTCCATTAAGCAAATAACAAATCCATTCCACTTCTTCCTAAGATTCAGTTGTCAATACTTTGTCCAGTTACATACCATTCTAAGAAATATTGTGTGGATTTATATACACACGGAATGATTACTGATCCAAAGAATGCATTTCAGGGTTATTTAAGGCATATAATGTTTCTGCATCTTCCGTTCTAGATGACTCTTCTTCTGGCTTAATACTGTTAATTGGTTTCTGCTTTGGTTGTTTACTCTTCCACCTTTCCAACTGATCGCAACAAATCTTAAAGTGGCCTTTAGCCTGACATTTTCCACAGTATTTTTTGAATGCGGGACATTTACCTTTTTCGTGAGATAATGCACAATAAAAACATTTGCGAATTATGTTGGGGTTAGAAGTTTTGTGATGACTCAAAACTTCTGATCCACTTTATTAACTTGACCTGGCTTCAGTTCAACTTGCCCCAATCTGTGTGATAACTCCGCACTGTCCCTCTCGATCAATGCATGTTGCTGTGCAATAAAAGTTGCTTTTTCAAAATCCAGTTTGTCTATTGCCAATAACTTTTTTTGCGAATTGCTACATCGCGTACGCCTAGTATCAGTTGATCGACTGGAAGGCTTCGTCCATAAAATCACCGTATTGGCATTTACTTACTTGCAACTTTAGTGCCTGGATATATTCGGAGACAGTTTGTCCATATGATTGTATGAAAATGGAATCTCTCGGTCTTGTGATTCCTTGGCGTGTCAAAAATCTTAATCAACGCCCTTTCTATCTGGTCGTAATCTATCTCCGTCAATTGCAATGGTGTAAAGTGCACTTTGACCTTCTCAAATGCTTCATTATCTAAAGAAGCCAATAACAAGTCTGCTCGATTTTCTTTAGGTAAGTTTAAAACTTTACAGTGGAACGTAAAGCGATCTAAATATAACAAGATTCAAATGTACTAAACATCATTTGTGACGTAGCCATGATTACTTAAAATTCGATTTAAGTATTCCCCAAAAGTCATATAACCAGATCCTCAATTGGAGCTATCTTCATCAAACGTCACTTTCATTATGCGAGTTCGTTTCTTTAAGCCTCGATCGCTACTTTGTTCAAAGAATGAAACACACCTCTAATATTAATGATGGCCGATTAGTCTACTCTGAAATCAAATTCTATAACCGGGGAAGTATCTAAAATCTATCTCACCAAATCAGAAATTCATAAAGGATGTACACAAGAAGTTATCCAGTTCTAAAAAAAAAACGAGCGAAGTATTTAGTATTCAGTTGAAATTCATATTAATTCACATGTACAGTCATGAACAACAATGGTTGCTCAAACTTATTTACATTCTTGAAAAGGACTGGTATATTTACCATGCCATATATTTCTCAAGTATTGAAATGCAGTAAAACAAGACATTTTACCTTGATTACCATATTTTATAGTAGAATGTCATAATCCTTAAAATTCAATTGTACAAATTATTGTAGTACCACGTTCTTCAAACAGAGAATCCGCAGAGAAAAGAAAGCAAAGCAAGCTAGTATATCACACAATATATCTAATCGTTTTGTAGCCTTTGTTAATCTCAGTCCAATAATTGTTCATAGGTCGTATATTACAATATTAGTCAGTTGTTACGGTATTCATTTTCCACATCTAACAGAAGTTACTGTTACTGAGATTAATTTGTTTATATCCTAACCCACTCTAGTCACTCATGCATCAGCCATGATAGTGGAAGGTAGTCGGCCACTGTTTAGCTAATCACAAGCATTATTCTTTCTTATTGACAACAGCCGAAGAGTGGTAGAAGAAACTGTTCTCTTGCTGATATTGTATAAAATGAACGTGAATTCAAAATAAATAAATACGTACAACTCTACCCATAATAAAATATTAAATGTAGTAGTTTTATTAGCCTGTAATTAACTAATTTCAAACTAAATTCTTACTGCTATTTTGTTCTACAATAGAACTGATGTCACATTTTAACCAATTAAATTTACTTAGGTAAAAGCCATTATGTGTACTACCGTTTAAGCTATTTATACGTCGGAGTGCACGTTACGCATAAGTGACTATGTACTTCTGTTAGAAAAACATTTTTTCAACACGATCCCATTGAAATACCATCATGAAATTTGGCACATACATTCTAATCAGATGCACATTGATCTTTTTTTAATTGGGCAACGCCCTAGCCGAGCTGGTCTACCGGTTCCCGTAAGATCACCGAAGTCAAGCAGCTCTGGGTCTGGTCAGTGCTTGGACGGGTGACCGTTTCAGTACTCCAGATG
>JAGDQP010020474.1:0-13639 GCA_022664845.1 Lepisma saccharinum | reverse complement strand
GGGAGCTACCTGAATAAAGAGGTAGCGATCACAGTTGAGGGCTTCGGCTCTCCTCTTCCAACACGTCTGGTCAGCGTGGGAGCAGTAGACCACCTCCTCCCTCCGGGAGAGGCCTCATCCAGTAGTGGATTGAATATGGCTGTGTATTATTTATATATATATATATATATATATACATATCGATTTTGAAAAAAAGAAAAAGTTTTATTTTTGAGAAATAAAACTAAGGATTGGTCTAATGAAGTTAAGTAATATATCAAATTAAAGTCCTTGAAATTCTGAAACGAATGGTGGAAATTTGAACTATCTAGGGCAAATAGTTTTTGAGTCTAGGGCTTTTAAAGGTTTCAAAACGCGTAAAAAATAAACCAATTTTTTATTTTTAACAATTTATAACTCAAAAACCAAGAGAGAAAAAAATATGAAATTTTGTATTTTTTATCCTTACTACTTATGTACAAAAAATTTTGGATTTCCGGGACTTGTTAGCACTGGTTGATTTGATATGGAATGACCCCAATATTTTTTCGTTGTGTAGAAAACAGCTTCAGTGTTTAAAGCAGCCTCGATTTGTCGTGTGGTTTTTCATGCATAATTAACTAAGAATTATACGAGCAATTAGTCACGATGCTACAACGATTATCTGATGTAGTGCATAATTGTGAAATGGGTAAACGAGTACCAAAACAACAATTTTTTTTAAAATTTGTAACGTTTGTAATATCAATTGCAAATGACAAACATATTTCTGTTTATTGCTCCACGGTACATTCACATTGTATGACATAAAATTACACTACACAATTCTGTCATTTTCCTTATACTGTACCTGAAGGAACATAATCTGCATCACTGGAATCACTATCAGAAGGCAAGTCTGCCGCATTCATTTCAAGTTTGATTTATTCCTGGTGAAGTAAAAAAAAAAAAAATCTTTAGATTATTTAAATTATTATTGACTTGTCAATATCCACATTGTTAACTAAACATGAAAGGAGGAGTACACACTGCGTTGTTAAATTTAAAAGAATTGTGATTTAATAGTGTACTTACAATTGTGGCTACATTAAAACGACCATAATATAAGATGTTCAAATTGTATTAAATGTGATTTGGTTAAAACCTTGTATGTTCGACACATATCAATAGTGCTGTTACCGCCCATAAAATTCATTTTATCTTATCTTATTTATCTTTACTATTCTATCGTCAAAACTGAAGTTTGTAGTATTTTATTTTTTTCAGAAGGTAGGAACCATTTATGAACTGACAAAATCTGCTGATTTTCTTGCAATTCATTGTTTAATTGGTATTTTTTTTCTAATGAACAATTAGCTCTAGGACAAAGTTGTTATTAGAAAAGACGATCTGTAACATGACTACGAACGCTTTGTTCTACCATAAAAAAAAAAAAAAAAAAAAAATGCTGAAGCTATGTCACCATGGAGAGGTTGATTTCCACAAACCACACCAAGTATTTTTATTTTTAAAAGTCATCAGCCAAATACTTTAGCTCTGTTATTTTAGTTTCGCCTACGCTGCATTTTAGGATCAACTACAGAATTCATCAAAAGAAATGTGTCCTTTGGTTGCAGACAAGAAACAAGACCTGAAAACAAACATACAGAAGTTTACTTTAACTTTCGCCATTACTGACTGGGTAGCTACAATAGTTCTTCCATTCTACTCATGAACAAAAAAGTTCCCTCAGCTGTAGCCAATGAGGGTTGTTTTGTCACAGTAACTAAATAATACACCGTTGCCAGAACACGCGAAAAAGAATCACCTAGACGTTTGTGTCAGAATCACATTTAACAGCCTTTTTATGCGTGTCGCGTGACACTTATTTAAAGGAAAAGTTTAATTTTACCTTCCACACACAATGGCAGAGTAAACGTATGAAGTAGCTTTGGTTAGATTTAAAGTAAGGAGTGACCGACGCAGTAGCTTGAATTAGAAGTCCTGCAAGCATATGCAACAGAATTAAGTAGAACTGAAAAATCCTGTAACTACCTGACTTCTCTCATTTACATTTCCCGACCTTTGCACGTTTTCCACAATGCCCTGCTTTCATTATTTTCTCAATGTATTATGAGGTATTTGTAATTATCAATAAGAGTTAGGTGATACAGCAGCCACGGATGAACATTAAGTCTGATTAACGTTAATGTAAAGCAAAGATCTCCAACAGAAGATGGCAGCACTATTCCATATATGTCTAATGTATTTTGATTCTTATACGAAATTTCATTACTGCTCCTACAAATTCAATCCTAGATAGTTCAAACTTTCAGGGAAGAAAGTACATAACTAATTCAAGTTCTATCCGTGCCGACTTTTTTCTTTCTTGTTCATTCATTGTTTAAAGAGCTTCATTATTATAGGTTTAGATATCCATAACAACAATGAAGCGATTTTACAGCAATGAACAAGAAAGAAAATAAAAATCAGCACGGATAGAACTCTTGAATTGGTTATGAACTTTCTTCCCTGAAAGTTTGAATACACAATCTTAATCCTTCATGTTTACTAATTATATATATATATATATATATATATATATATATATTCACGGTTTTAGGCATCTCAGATCTGGATAAGGCGGGGGAAATTATGTTCGAAGGTAATCGGCTAGGGCCTAGTTTGTACGTACCATTCCATTTGGTTGATGTGACAGAAAAACCGTCAGGATAGGGGGGGGGGGGAGGCTACCGATTGCTAAGCCAACGCTCTAACAACCATTTTCCCCGTTAGTTGAACATGTATGGTGTGCTTCGTGTTTAGTATTAATAATTATAACAGATAAACTTTACTTTCTGGTCCTCCAAACAGGGTTGGCAAAAAACATTTTTTTTGCTTAAACCATGTGTCTTGGTTTAAATAGTTTGCTTTATTTATTTATATTACATATGAATAGAAATAAGTTTGTTTCTCCTTAATGTCCTTATGCAGCAGCGGGGTTATGAAGGAAGAGGTCTACAGCTACAGCTTAAAGTGTAATCCGAACCACTACTCGGTTTGCACCTGAGAGAAATTGTCGTCCACCTGTACACACATTGATAAACTATGGGTGCAGTCAGGTACGTACCCAGAAATTTATTTCGGGGAGTGGAGGGTCCAAATTCAGTATGAGTGTAAATTTTACGGAAAATATTGAAAAATCTGTATAAAATTGTAGAAGATTTACAAAAAATATCGAATTTCGGATGGGGTCCGAACCTCCAGGACCCAGCCCCTGCGTACATCACTGGATCCAGTCGATAATTTTTGCCAACTTCTATCAATATATTTAAGCAAAGTTAACTTCGGCTTCTCTATGAAACAACAGGCATTCAGGTAAGCAGAAAGATACAATTCGGTTTCGTTTCGTTTGTTCCGGCTTATTGTCCTTATGCAACAGCAAGGCTATGAAGAACAAGATCTACTGCTTACAGTGACATCCGAACCACTACTCTGTTCTTTAGAGAAATTCTGTGGCCCCATCGAGAATCGAACGCGGGACCCTTGATTACAAGGCGAAAATGATACAAAATTAACGCAGATGGTTTAATATGTGGAATCGTCACCATGAAGTTCACGCTACTTGTGGCTTTTTTGCTTGCTTTTGGTTTAAACAAATTTTTTTCTTTTCTTTTCTTTTTTTTAATCACCCGGTTTAAACCAGCCAATTTTGCCTCCAAATATGTAAAATTCAAATTTCCAATCTGAGTGGAAGTGTTGAAACGAACAACGAAGTTTCGAGTACTGTAAATGTGAAATAATAAAAGAGCGAAAGCACAATAACTATTTTGCTGCTTCTGCGTTGCGGTAAGCCCAAGGAGTATTAATTGTCATGTGCATTGCGTATAATGAAAAAAATCTAAATCTAACCTAACCATTCTTCGTTTCGCGACACTGTCAGTGACTTTTAGATAAGATAAAATGAATTTTATGGACGGTAACAGCACTATGACTTACGTCCGTCCCAATACGGGGGAATTCCTTTGTGTCACGTCGAAACAGCTGTTAATTGGATAAAATCATATAAAAGGTCTTAAGAAACAGCTTACTGGAGTAAATGGAAAGTATAACGATTAATAAAAACCGTAAGATGTAGGCCCTAAAGAGTCTTTAGCACAAAAAGTTAAAAACGGGAAGACTGTAAATGGGCCTTCACACGATAAAACAACAATACAACATAAAACTTAACAGCTAAAGGGCATAATCATCTCAAATAGACAGATCATAAACAACTCTCTGTAAAACATACGACGAAGATCAAGAGAAATATCACCGTCTAAGTTTAAATTTAGGTTTCTCTTTTCTTCCGACGTGATTCCAATCCGTATCCATCTGAGTGTCCTCAATCATGTCTGAGGTCAAAGATGAACTTGGTTGATCGATTGTATGTGAAGAGACTTACTCAGCTAATTGAGCAGCCAAAACATGTGACAGACGCTTAATGTTTATCACGAGAGGCAAAGCTCGTGCAAGTTTTGAAACTTTATAGGGACTAAAAGCAGACTTACCTCGTGGGCGATGTGGTTCAACTTGAACTTCAAATGGGCCTAGGAACTTTAGTTTCAGATTAGTTGTTTGTTTATCATTAGCAGTCTCCACTAATAGAGTGCCGCTGCGAAGCTTTTCAACATGTTTAAGCTCGCCTGCAACATGAGCAAGTTGCTCTTGAATAATAAAAGGGGATAACCTCTTCAAACCACCTGGATTTTGTTTAATTCTTTACTTTAATTACCAGAGATCGTGTGATATTCGGTACGATACTTGTCTGTTCCTCTACAACGATTTTCACTACTCTGTCACTGGTTGATTCACTAACTAGATGCGCCTTCTTACTTTTATCTTCAGTCACTTTCTCTTCATTCTGTCTCTTATTATTCTTTAGCGTGTCTGTCCGCGAAGGCGACTTGTTTTTAGGATGTAGTGGAACCATGATGAAATAAAGCCGCAGAAGTCCACATTTCTCAGTCTTCGTTCTGAGGAGCCAACGAGGCTGCCAGGTCCTACCCTCATCACCTTGTCAGCAAGCTGGAAATCGAGACGAACGCAAATGGCTTGGCGTGGAAATCATTTGCACTCTCTACTGATGGATACGTGGGACACCCACTCCGCTAAGTGTTGGGGAGAGCAAAGGTTCGGGTAGCTCCCCAATGGTGCACTTCCCAGCCTCAACTAGCTAGACCATCAAAAACTCTGCAGCTAAGAACTAGGCGCTATCCAATGGTTCCCTTTCCCCTGACCCCAAGGTACATCGTCAATGCAAATGCATCCTAAACATTGCCTTTGTTGTTGCGTGGAGGCGTAAGTCGCAACAGGAGACAAAATTATGATGAGGCCGTGCATGAAGATGAAATGAAATGAGTTCCTCTCTGTTGGTCCTCCGTTTGAGCAACGTTGATATTTAGCTGCTAGGGCTGAATGCAGCCAGCAAAAGTCGACTGAACGATGGGGTCGCCAATTCCCTTCGCCGTTCTTGGTTGACTGCAGTCAGCAAAAGCCGACTGGACAATGGGGTCGCCAATACCCTACGCCATTAAGAGCAGCGATGGTCTGCTGCTCGGGCTAGGTGAAGTATATGCATCACGTTGCGGTCTGTAGACCTGCGAAGAGGTAGCCAATTCCCTACGCAACTGGGAAGTAACTCATTCTAACAGAGAAGCAACTCCGGCCACGCTGTTGGACTTCCCATAGGCAGCAACAATGGTAGCAGCTGCCAGGGCTGATTGCAGGCCAGTAAAACTGACTGGACGATGGGAACGCCACTTTCCTACGCCGGGAGTCAGTGACTTTTGTAGCATAATACGTGTCACTCATAACACCACCTGACACCATTAGTATTCCTCCCTATGCCGCCATATTTGCATGTGTTGATCAACTCCTATTTAATGAAATAACATCATATGGTATTTGGTCCCTTTTAGGACTGCTGGTTATCATTAGGGACTTGTAGAGGTGTCCGTGAGAATTATTTACAAGGAAATAAGTGGTATAGAGCGTACATTTGGACTCAACAACTGGGGCCACGAAAGTAACTTTCATTTTTCCTTCTCGGTATGTAAACGAACTGTCAAAATATATATTAATAAGAAGTCTTGATTTGTAACTACATTAACTCAACCTAAACTCATTGAAAACAGTGAATTATGAGGGGTGAGGAATCTTCATGGAAGGAAACCTAGAAACAAAACCCAGTAGGTAACTGTACCTCCTCATAAAATGTGAGATAGAATGCAAGCAACAAATCGAATTAGCACGTTGCTGGTGACTCACTATTTAATTGGGCAAAACTAAATTATCTTATGGGTTCACTTTACTTTATGGCCAACAAAATCTGTAAAATTTAAGGAGAAAACGAATATTTTCAAGTTGAGGCAAAGTGTGTCAATTATAATTCGAGATAATGTTATAGTCTGGAAGGTGTGACATGAGAGAGAGAAAGAAATAATGAGGTGGAACTATTTGGCTTTGGGAGCGACGAAGGGTAAAGTCATGTACGCGGTTTGCATCGCGTACAATGAAATGATAATAAAAGAATCTGACTTTCCTAATTTAACCTAATCCATGGTTCAAAATATATTAATAATAAATATGAGGAGTCGTGTTTATATGTTGATGTAATCACGTGTATTTGCCGCCATTAGTATTCATTCGCTGCAACAATGCTTATGTGTTGATCACGTCTTTCATAAAATACTTTTGGATTGCTGGCCGTCGTTGTGTATATATGGAAGTGTCTGTGATTATTTTTGACAAGGTAACATAAGTGGAAGAGAACACGTAAATGCCACAATAGGTGGCGGAAGGTGCGGGCCATAAAGTGAAGCTTATCCTACTTTATTTATGGCCAGTAAGTTAAATATACGGTTTCATCTCGTCTTCAATGTCCTGGAACCCTTTCCACTCGTGAGTGAATTGATTAGGTCCAAAACGAGCTGGTGAGCTAAGAACGTGACCCAATTTTTCGTTTAATGGACTCCGACGGGAACAGAACTCGTGATCACGCCCATAAAAAGCGAGGGTGACTAGTCCATCCCATATCAAGGGTTAACTATAGTAGTGACGCACCAATTTTTAGAAATTTACAGGAGGAATTAAGATAATTATGTGATGTTTGAGAGTATTAGGGAGGTAAATATTGATGTTGGTAACATTTGAAGTGAATAATAATATAGTTTTAGTGTGTTTTGAAGATGTTTTAGGACGCACTGCATGTAGTGGCGGAAGGCAATAAGGTAGTGTTGAAATGGCGTGTTTTTGTGATGATTACGACATTTCTTGCGTTATTGTTATTGAATCGTATGGAAACGACGAGGGAAAGTGCATTTTAAATGCTATTCAGCAGAGTATTTATGTAAGAAAAGGCCCCGAAACAATTGTACACGACTTTGTAATGGAAATTGGGAGAGTTAACACGCCTGTGTGCTGAAGGTAAGTCTGAATATGTGTCAAAATATATTTTGTAAAGATACATGACCGCACCTAACTTTACCTAACCTCCACGTTCATATGTTCAGTAATTTAAGATAATTTACGAAAAAGGAAATCGATTTTGGTTTGGTTTTAGTGATTTTAAAATTGATGCGTCACTACTATAGTAATGCCCATATCAAGGAAGTTTTTTCTCATGAACAAGGATGTCTATGAGAATAAATAACTATTTTTTTTTTTTTAAAGTATTCAGTGACGTTATTTTCCCATTTCTAACAAAAACTAACCTAACTTTCCGAATGCATTGGGTGGACCAGTTTCTTAAACCCTTCTCATATTTCATGCATGTTCCCCGAGATTCCGCCAGGATTTTCAGTTTCTGGGTGTAAAGTCAAATGTAAGTGACCTCTTGCACGGTTTCTGTCGATTTTTTGCCGTAACAATAGTTGGGAGAGGGTTACGCTCGAGAATTTGAGGGGTTCTGGGAGAATCACTGCATGCTCCACATTGTCATTACAATTGAGTAACTATGACTTTCTCCTTTTTTTATTTCTTACGAACCTTCCAGCCACCAGAAGGATCATAATTATGACCGCAAAAGTGTTGTAATTTGAAGACAAAGAAATCCACGATAGTTAGTTACCATACAGTGCCATGCGGCTCACATTATCCACTGTATTTTCAAATTTACCTTAATAATAGTTAAAAAATGAGATACTTACTGTAAATACACAATTAAAACGTGTGAGTCTTAATAAACTTATTCGGTATACATCGCTTCGTGTATGTCAGTATTTAAACACACACGCACACCAGCTAATCACACACACACTTTTCCGCAATTTCCCACTTTTGACCCACCGTCAGCCAGTGTTGCCAACAAAAATATTAATTCCCGTAACAGGATGGATTTACAGCGGGGCGCTAGAATAACATCGAATGGAATAAGACCGAAATTGGAATATCATCGAATGGAATAACGTCGAAATGTATGTGATGGAATATCACCGACGAGAATAAGGCCGATCGGAATAAGACCGAATGGAAATGCACCGATCGGAACAAAGCCGAAAGGAATAAGCCCGATTGGAAATGCACCGAAAGGAAATACATCGATTGGAATAACACCGAAATGAATAGGAGCGATTGGAATAACATCGAAAGGAAAGGTTTCGAACGGAATAACACCGAAAGGAATCAGATCGATTGGAATAAAACCGAAATGAAATGCACCGATCGGAATAGAACCGATAGGAATAAGACCGATTGGACATGCACCGAAAGGAAATACATCGATTGGAATAAAGCCGAAACGCGTTGACTGGGACGCGGAATAACATCGAAAGGAATAACATCGACTGGAATAACGTCGAAAATATAGTAGTCTAAATAGCACCGAAAGTCACTTGTTGGAATATTTGAGAGGAACGATTCTTTGGTAGATTAATTTACTGCTATCATAACATTATTATTTATATTCTGTACAGTGTTGCAATATCATATTCTGGTGGAAATCTGTTTCAACTTTATTCCAACAATGAACAGAATAACGTCGAAAGTTATGGACTGGATTAACGACGAAACTCAGTTCATGAAACCCCTGTGGAACGAAGATTACAACTATTTGTAATTTCTGGTAACAGATGGCGTGAGAGGCACATACAAACTTTCGTCGGAAGGAAATTTTCAAAAAAATAATTTCGAAGTTACTCCAGTACGTACCGGAATAACTTCGAAAATAAAAGTAAGTTCCATTTCTTGAAAGTAGATGGCATGAATGTTCCTCTACAAAAGATGTTTCTGCAATTCTGCGTCGTTCCAGTGTAAATGCTTTCGAACCTATTCCTTTCGATGCTATTCCAGTTTTCGAAGCTATTCAATTCGGTGCTGTTCCACGACCCAGAGGGGACCGTGGAATAGCACCGAAAGGAATAAGGTCGAAACAAAAAATGTTTGCTCTAGTGGATACATGCTATAAAAATACGCCGTACATTGCATGGATCATACAGTAGCCAACCAACCATCCGGGTTATACCGAATATGTCCGGTTTTTTAACATTTTCAGAAATACGAGGTCTTTTTCTTTAAAAAGCCCGGCATTTTAAAAATAAAATTAGCAAGACATTACTACACCTAAATCTGTATTGTTTGTGTAGTAAACTGTATGGTCACGAGCAGTATTTTGTCCATATGTATTAACTACTACTATGATTTATCGCACTCGACTATTTTTGTTTCCGTTCCGACTACTAAATCTCTCCAAAACTCACTACTAGGTGAAGTGGTACATAACGAACGTGCTTGTGCCAAGAAAAATGTTCATTGCTGGAAATTCATTGTGTATGGAATTTTTCAAAAAGTTTGGCCTTTTTCGGAGTTTTGTCCTGCATTTGACGATCTCATGTTGCTAACCCCATACATGAGTAGCTACTATCTGCGCAGTTAATGGCAGGGATGGTAACCGAAACCAAAATAGTGTTAAACTTGGTTTCGTGTAAAACTATCGAGCTCTACGTAACGATACTGGAGTGACTGCTTAGTTTTGAAAAATAGAAGCCAGAGCAAATAATTTTAAACTGGTTTGCCCACTTCCAGTCTAATCCAATGTGCACCAAATGTACAGTTCTAACTCAGTTTTACACGCTTCTTATCGCTGTGCGGCCCGTTTTTTTTTATTTAAGTCACAATAGTATACCGTACTGTGCATGTTCTCTGCAATAATTAAGACATGAATCATAAAACGAGCTGCACAGCAATATCAAGCGTAAAAAATAATAAAAAGAAACTTTTTAAAGATATGCTCTTAAACAAATTGTACTAAAAAGTAAAAAAAATAATTTTGTTTTTGAATGACTAAAAAGAAAAGTATGTGTCGCGCTCTCATATACAGTCACTTTATAAATTCTTGATGTGGGCGCGTCATGCTTTTCTTTTTAGTCATGCGTAAACAAAATTATTTTTTACAATTTAGTACTATCTTTGTTTAAGAAAAATATGTCTATAAAAAGTTTTTTATTGTTTTTCTTCGAGTTATTTCGGTGTTCTGATACTTTTTCTTAAGCAAATGTTTTGTGACCCAAATCCTAAAGTGTTGTGCAACCAGTCAAATGACAATTCGTTGCAGGCAAGTATTTATTTTAGGATAAAGAATTCCATATTTTAAAAATATAATTTTTTACTTTTAAATTATAGAAATATATAAAAGTTACAATGGAATATTTATTGTATTTTCACCTGACTTATGTCGCTCAGCAAAAATTCATCATTGTATGACGTTCGGGAAATGAGTTAAATTAACGTTACGAGATTTGAGGGCGCCGAGAACCATTGTGAACTAAAGAAAAGAATGTCAAAAAATGAATTGGAACTGAAAATTTGATCGACATTGGATTAGACTGAAAGTGGGAAAATGCGTTCTAAATATTTACTCTGGCGTCTACCCCAGTAGCAAACATACGTTGAAAATACGTGGAGTAAACGTTAGTATTTTAACGTTGTAAATGTACCAAAGTGTCCACCTGTTCAACGATTTATTTGAAGTTCAATAACGGTTGAGAAGAGACATGTTGGAATCAAGAAGCGGACGATGAAGAAATGGGTTAAGTTGGCCGAAACAGCATGATTGCTTTCTATTGGTATACACATTTAGTTACATTTTGTCCGTTACTTTCATCATGATATACAGTAATTTTCCGACAGTAAACTATCCATCCGTTTGCTGCAGGGTTTGCAGCTGGAATGTTCCGCTCTCCTCGTTCGTAGCTCCTGTCTTTATCCCCGCATTCACGGATCCACCTTGAAAGTCACTACTCTTTTACGGTAACTGTAATAACAAGCAGTCTAGAATGCAGTCGCATAAATCCAGATACGTCGTCTCACCATCATGTAAGAATAAGAATAAAGAATACTTTCCTCCTTTCTTTGTTATGTGAATTTTCCTTCTTTAACATTTTGATCATCGCTGCACTACTAAATTTGTATTTTTAAATAGATGTGATATGTCGCCTTAGAAAAATGCATATAAAGCGAAATTTATGTCATAGTTGAAAATGCTTCACTTCACGCCCTATTAATGAAATTTAATGTTCATTGAAATTTTGGTTAAAATTCAATCTGTTTTCAACATACAAATGAGAACATGAGAAATGTAGTTAAATTTATTCTATTCGCTTATAAGCACAATTTTTATGCAATTAACTTAGAAAGATAATATAGGGCATAGATCAATATAATAGTTAAAAACACGTCATATTAATATCCTATCAACGAAATCAAATTTTCGTTGGAATATAGATTCAAATTCAACGTGTTTCAATATGCAAAAGGGGACACGACATAATAGTTAACGACATTCAATTAGCTTTTAATTAAACATTTCATTAAATCAGAAAGAATCCCATGAACCGAAATGTATACCATAGTTGAAAATAACAGTTGAATCCACTGTGAGTCAACACCTTTTCAATAATGACGTCTTTGTTCAAATATGGTTTAAAATTGAACGTACTTTCTTCAATTGATAACCGTTAATCAACGAAATCCACCAAAAATTAACTCACAAAACACGTTTGTGTGCTACTGGGGTATCTGGAGTTGTAGCCATGGGAGACACAGGGGGATCGTCCCCCAAATAATGCATGTATCCCCGCAAATGAAAATTGGAATAATTAAGTAGATAAAGAAAGTTTCAGGCACTTGGTACCGATACCTGTAGATCAACCTATCTGAAATCGTCCAGTTTGGCTGCTCGACCCCTTTCGAAATAATAATATTTATATCCCTTATATAAGAATAGTTTAAAATAAAGATTTATTATTTTATTACCAATCTATTAATTAGGGGCAGTCATTTTTTATTGCGGCGCATTTTGTGTTAGCAGACTTTTACGGAAAATGCAGTATCTGCGGACTGGTTTATCATAAGACATTCAAACTAAAACCGCTCTTTCCTTTAAAATACGCTTGATAATATTAGTCCTCTGCATTTAAAATCTTAAAGGCAATCGAACTGGTCAAAATGGTATCCAAATATGATTGTTGAAATAGAAACAATTCCGGTTTTCACGGTACTTTTTCGCCAGGAAGGGATTGAATATCGAAGTTGATTTTTTATGCACATATCAAAGTATGTTCAAGGTTGATGCTTACTTAACTTTTTACGAATATTTGAAATCCAAGAATTTGTATTGTATGTATTTTGAAGGCCCAATATCTCTGGTGAAAGAAAAAAATATATATTATCTTACAATTTATACATTTATGTCAGAAGAAACTACGGTAAAACTTGAACTTTGATATTTGAATTTGAAGGGAGCTACAAATTTACAAATCCTCGTCCGTGCTTTGGTAAATGTTATATTACCACGAGGGCACCAAAGAAAGATGTGAATACGTAAAGTAGATCCTGAAATATTCTTGTAAGAAAGCTTATTTTACATATGCTGCGAATGCGCGAACAAAATTCTATGTGCTTTGTTAAAAGATAGCACATAGACATTTGTTCGCGCTTAGGCCTTATAATTTATATCCAGTGTTCGGCTGGCAACATAGCTGCTCCTCATTTTAAATCTTCTTTTCCATTATGCAACCAATCCTTTGGCAAAACGTTGTTACCTTTCTGTGTGTTGTGAAGTGTTTATTACTTATTATCTCTTATTACTTAAGCATATCAATTATCATAGTAATATCGTTCTTCATAATTCTGATTGTAATACAAAGCATTTCTTTTAACAACTATTCTTTATACTAGTTACCAAGGCACGCACGAGCATTATTCATCCCAAATTTGCAAATTTGTAACTAAGTTTCAAACTTAAATATTTCTACTGTAGTTTCTCCTGACGTAAATGTATAACTTGTGCAAAAATAGGGATGACTAGAAATAAACGCGGAGATCTCAAGTGGATCCGACTAAAATTATCGATGTGTGGAACAGAGGAATTTAAAATCCATACAGCAGAACCGTGGATACCCGAACCTAGCGAGATCGAGGTCGAAATGTCGGTAAAGAAATCGAAAACTTTCAAATCGCCAGAAACAGACAATATTCCAGCCGAATTAATTATAGCGGGAGGAACGGCACTAATCAAGGAACTGCATAAATTGATAAGTGTTATATGGAGAAAGGAGGAGCTTCCAAAGGAATAGAAAACCTCAATAATAATTCCAGTTTATAAAAATAAAGCAAATAGTGAATAAAACAAAACATCTGATGT
>JAGDQP010020473.1:0-33238 GCA_022664845.1 Lepisma saccharinum | reverse complement strand
GCAGGCGATTCGAATCTACAACCATAAGGTTTCCTACTTCAGCAAGTGCCTCAGGATTGAATTTGATTCGGCATAATATGTCTATATTACACGAAAGTGTAGCTTCTTGTAAATTTCCGAACGGACTAACTAACTGACTGAAGTCGCTTAGCATCAAAATTATCTCCACATTTTCAACTTCTGTGGAATAAGAAACTACATGAACTTGCAATAATGTTAGCAGTATAGAATTTGCCTACTCGCGTAGCCCTGATGGCCGAAGTCTTTCAGGCCCTTGATTATTTTACACTCAGTAAATTATAATCATAGCGCACTCTTTAGCAGCTTTTAGAAAGTTTAAGTTCAGAAATTGAACTATGTGGCAACCTTGCAACAACATGACTGACCACTGCGCGTGTTTTAATACAATGAGTGTATTAGTGCAGTTTTCGAGTACTAATCTTTGTGAAGAAAATAATGTTTGTATATCGTCATGATGTAGCGAAAAATATGTGAATAAAAGTAATTAGAACTTTTCTCTTGCGTTTATTGTTCATAAAATAAATTATAATACAGCGATGTTGCTATGTCTGTAATAATTAACGATGAAGTTTTGCTTATTTCCACTTGGGACGTTAAATACGGTTTCCGAAACTTTTAACAAAATATAATCTAACAAAATACTAGTCAACAGAAGATTAACTCATAAATGCACGAAACACTGTAACTGAAACAAAAATCAGTATTATATAACTTTTACTTGGCTTTTATTTCAATAACAGTTGAGCTTAAAGACTGTCTATCTGCTGTCTTCGTGGCCGTGCGCGCTGCGTCACGTTATTATTTTCTCCCTTTTTGTCCATAAAGCTGGCGACGCGAGTTCGAATTCCGAAGCATGCTCTTCTTTTCTCACAAAGCTCCGTCATCTATGTTCGTATTGCATGCACGTAATAGCCTCCATTGCAGATAGAGGAATCAAAATTAAGAGGTTCAATATTTTAAGGTAGCTAAAATACCAGGTGGACAGGAGAAATTAACGGAGCTTTCTTGTTGTTGCTCGATCTAAATCCACATTGTTCTCACCTAACTAATATCACTGGTTTCTTGATTTTGGTAAATTATACTATTTTAGAATTGCATTTCTTTAAGTGGACTTATATCAGGCCACATTGTATGCACAAAAAATCAATTTCTGAGTAGTATAATAATGGTTCCAAAATACGAGCTGCATTCCTCCTACTTTCTAAGGTAAGTTGGAGTTTTACAAATGAGGTTGGTGTATATTATTCCCCCAAATGCATCTAATCAAGTGAATAAAATATTTTACGATTTTGAAAGAAAATTATATTGGCGTAGGTCAGGGTTTCTCAACGTGGAGGTCGCGACCCCCAGAGGGGTCATGAGTAAAGGCGTCGGAAGAGAAGTTGAACAAATTAATTTAGATAGGGTTTGTAGGTTAAAACTAATAAATTTCGAAGACGATATTTTATTTTGCTTATTGTTATTATAATTAGGGTCTACTAAAATAATGTAATTTGTTGAATAGTTTTGAATAATATAATTAGGATGTTTATTACCAAATACAGCATATCAACGGCCATGCTTTTAGTTTCAGGACGAAAAAGGTTGAGAAACGCTGGCGTAGGTGAAAAGCGAACCTATGATTCTCAGTGTGGAAAGTGCACATAACTAATCAAGCTAATAACCACGCCAGCAATCTGTTGTTATCCAACGATCCAACAAATCAGCTTATTCTTATTGCTTGTTTGTTTACACACTCATTTCGCTTACTTGTGGTTTCCCTCTTTTTCTGAATTTGTTTATATTCAGATATTGTATCGATGAGGATGAGGTCTCTCCCGGAGGAAGGAGTTTGTCTACTGCTCCAACGCTGACCAGACATGTTGGGAGAGGAGAACCGAAGCTCATAAATGTGATCGCCACTGTTTTTTATTCACAACTCCCCAATTGTATCCTATTACGATAGATTCAAACATTTGCATAGTTAAAATTGACACAAAAAATCGACATCTATTTACAAAGTAGTTCTGTAAACATTTCATGTAACTGCCAGAGGAGGTTGAAAATTAGGAATAAAAGTGTCGTGTGTGTATTGTGAAGTGTATGTTTTCGCCTCCTATAACCCCAGCACGCGATTTTCGAAACAGCGAATATTTCAATATAGGTTCTGACTCCTACATTCAATGTCCAAGAAAATTATATACTCACGGAAAAAAGTATTACGGGAACAAGCATCTAGTTTTTTTATTTAGCTCTTAGATAGATACCCATTCTTGCAGTCCCTTAAACATATCACGATACCAAGCATTCTAATCCCGGGACAAGTTCCGGCATATTTCTAATTAATAATTACCTAGGAATACTCCCGGAATATTAGGAATTAAAATGTAACAATCCTGGAATATCCTTCTTGCAAGGGAGTGATTTTAAACACATGCATAGAATGAGAAACGAAGTAGTTTAAAAACACGTAAATATCCGTATCATAGAACTTTTGACTTTTGCTCTGGGAAATACATTTTAAGAGAAAAACAAAGCAGAGTTTACTTCCATAATATTCAATTCTGTTCAACAGGGCATATAAAACTGTCAGTTATCGGACGTTTCACTGCAATAATAATAGTAATACTTATTCCTATAAGCGTGACTTTAAACTTCCACGACGCATAGAAACTGCATAAGCTGTTATTGTTTATTTCATTTTTACTCGACTTTTGTTATTTCGGATATTAGTGGGCACTAATTTGTCTATAAGTGATTGAATAAAGAAATTTTAGCGTGCATTTTGGTTTAAAGAACTTACAGAACGAAGTTGGCTATTTCCAAAGATGAACTTATTAATTCATGGCTTCTGTCTTTAGTTGGCAAAATGGAGTAGGGGAAAAGTGCTGGACTTTCAAGTACTAAAGCAAACCAATGCAGGTTCAAATCCTGTTCAAGGCAAGATTTTTTTACAAAGCGGTCGTGAAGAATCTAATCATTACTTTTCATACAAAACGGAGAATCCTTCAGACTGTGGAATGAAGCACCTAAGTCATTATAGAGAGGAAGACGATTTACGAATGTTGGTTGGAAAAGTCCAAGTTAAGTCTCAGGGGGACAGTTAAGAACATGACATTGATATGAAGTATTCATTTTCATGTTATTATTCGTAGAAACAAACACTATAGCATTTGTTAAGCACGTCTTGGATAAAGTCGCCTGTGGAGTATCGCTATCGTTCTGGACTTCTAATTTGAAAACCTAGGTTCGATTCCCCACCAACCAGTTTCTTTTTCGCATACACTGAAGTATTCAAACAGAGATTCATCTTCTGATTGTGGAGAAATTACGAAGTATCACTGGTCAGAATCCGAGTAAACAGTGTGTGTGTTGTTTAGCATAATGATAATGTATTTTTCGTATTTTTCATTGATCTCTCTCTCTTCCTCTCTTTCTTGATGTATTGTTACCGTGTCTTCGCTGCTTCTTTCTCTTCTTCTCTCTATCTACTTACCTTTATTTTTTCTCTTACTTTACACGCACTCTCTCTTTACGTGCGTGTTCCAGAGCCAATTCAGGACCACTTTCGATGACCCGGTGATAGGGACTGACCCAAACATAAGCGACCCGGTAACCCGATTGACCCGGTCTGGAAAATCTATTTAACTGGGAATTTGGCGTCGTATTTTTCGTTGTTAGGGGTAACATCTCCGCTCCTGGTCACCCCTGAAACAAACACTGTTCAAACGCAATGAAATAATTACAATCTCTCCTTCATCTTCCGGGTTATCAGATCTACATCGAATCACCGCTTCAGAATTCGTTCGAATCTTAAACCAGATGACAGTCGAAAACCTGACCAGCATCACCCGATAGCCGATGACCCGTTTCATCTTTGAAGTGTTCATTCCATCTGTGCGAATTGTTATACACACTACTTCATTAGTGTTGTAATTATTAGAACGTTATATTCGCAATAGGTGGAATATATAGTGGCATGTCCAGAACTGATAGATTTTAAGACATGAGTAGCAAATACTCCCCTTTTTTCGCTATTTCAAGAGAAGAATTCTTTTTATATTAGTTTGGCACCAATTTCGTTTCCATGCTCTAATTTACCAATATATAATTACATGTGTTTCTTCTTTTCACGTTTGCAATATGGAACATATAAAGCTTAATATGCCTATATGGAACATGCTAATTTTGCTTTTGAACTTTTGTATCTTTTCATTTTCATACAGTTTGGACTTATCTTGGCTCTTTCTGATAGAAATTAAGAAGAAAAATTATCATTCATTCATTTTCTTTTTATGTTCACTTTGCATTCGTAGTCTGGAATAGAAGGTATGGTCTATGGTATCTACTGGGTTTGTTACAATCAGTGATTCCGCCAGACCCCGGTCCCTGTGGGGCTGTCAACCCCAGATTCTGGAGACTATCCCGAACTTTAACATTTTGCGGACAAAAGTTGATAGAAACCGTGCAAAACTCTAGTCCACCCTCCCAATTTTGACTTTACACACTCCAACCTGAAAATCTTGGCAGAATCCTTGATTGCAAAGTATTCCGAACCAGTACATTTAATAAGCTTCACCGAATTTGCAAACATTATCCTAAATGTGTCTCAAAACTCCGGAGTTTCACTGGAAATCATGAGTATTTATTCTATCCACCAAGTTTGGTTTCCATTTTGAAAGTGACTTAATGAATTTTTGAAGAACCCTTTATATATTCGAAGAGCTCTGAACAAATATAAAGTCCAAAAGTCACTTCTATCTTGGTGTTAGATTTGTGAGAAATGAGCTCTAGTGTGTGGGAACTGGACTTAAAATCTTTTTACTACGCTTAAATTCCATATTTTTATCTTTACTTCTTCTTCTTCTCTCTCTCTCTCTTTCATATCTCTGCGTTTGTCTAACAGACATTCATCAGTTTCAGTGTTTCATTGTGTGTTTAAATTTCTCCTTGCATCAACGTAGGTATATTGATTCGTCTCGCTTTTATTCTTTCATTTTATTGATAATAATATATGTCTATTTTGAAAAACAAAACCTGCTCATGATGTTTGCTGATTTTAGTATGGGCGAGACGAAGGAAGGAGAAAGAGGGGTCTGTTTACCAGACACAATTATGGTATAAGAAGGTGTCATTTGGGTTGCCTAGCTGCACGGCGTTCGCCGACGCAATTTTTTTGACGCGAAGTGTACAAGACGACCGATTTGTCTAAACAATAGCTACATTTGTACGCAGAACTCAAATCCGCCAGAAAGCGGAGAAGTCTATGAGGCGATGTATGTATTGTTATGAACAACATATTTCAATTTGAGTATAAGAATTTACTAGAATATATTTGTGTGGTGGAAATGCGGAATCCCTGTTCCTGACATTCTCTATCTATGTTAGAGGTGTGCTAAAACTTAATTGGGTGAAATTCTGGAGAGACTTCCTCCGATATAATGGCTATAAATTTTCAAAGGTAGCTTCGGAACCCTTGTGTCATCAATTGATGTTGCAAGGTTCATCCAATTACCTCACCTGCGTACACTTCTTGAACTGCGTCTTTTTCTTGAATTTACTAGTAATCTCTTTCGTCAATTGTGACTTGCTGTACAAATATACAGGATGCAGACCAGCTTCGAACAAAGACAAAATTTAATTATACACTCTTTGCTCCAAAGAATACACTGAATACATTTATTAATACTCAAACTACCTTAGTATGAAGCATTTTCTAACCATTACTTGTGTTGCATGACATACCTTCTGATTCTTGTGGTACTTCAGTTAGAGAAGGTAGTTGCGCAAGATAAGTCCTTATATGATCCGGTATATTTCCCTCCACTACACTTCGGGATGCATTTTCAGGTACAAGTTCCCCTGTGACATGGGTTAAGCGCCGAACTATACCAGTAAACGTATGTTTCTGTAAGAAGAATTGTCATTATTTATTTTCAAATTACATTATCTACATAACACAGTATACTATTTTTCTAAATGAAAAATGATTATACTTAGAGGAAGTCAAGTGAAACGACTTTATCTTAAATACACTTAGGACTGTGTTCACTCCTACCTATCACACCACTAATTACAATGCTTTGCGTTCAGTCATGAAAAACGTAACAGTGAATAAAATACATCTAGCGACGATCTAAAGTGTTATGCACAAGTAGATCACAGAAATTTATAAAACAAATCAATTTATGCCTAAAGCGTTTGTTAAATTTTCAAATTACTGATAGCTTTTAATTTTGGTGGGCTCATCTCTTATTGTCGTTACAATATTAAAGTTGAATTTCGAAAAAAGACGAAAAAGCACAATCAAATATTTTAAATAACCATACTAGAATTTATTCACAAACTTCTGGAGATCTACTTAATTCTAAATGCTCTTCAATTTTAATTAGCCCAGCGAATACCATTAAATATTATTTGTTTCCCTAACACTTTCAATATCTAACTGAAGGCTCCGTTCTCTCTCTCTCTCCAAATAAGTCATTACACAATTAGAGATGATGAAATTTGGGCATCCGGACATCATGAAATTCAATGATGATTTTCTTTTTTTTTTTTTAAAAAAAAAGAACGGAAACTTAAGTTTGTTGTCAAGACAAACTTAGAGACAAGTAAACTTTGGTATCCATATAAATTTCAATTCTGTGGTACATAAATAATTTGGTACTGTCATTGTAATGCAAAACTGGTTCGTTTTTTGAAAATATTAAAGATCACTCACTATGCGTTCATGTTCGGTCGAGGGAACTGACAACGGAACGCAGTGTTTAAGATTTTATTTGTACATTGGTTTCATTCTTAGTACACTCATCTGTGGTAATAGCCACTAACAGTGATTCCGCCAGACCCCGCTGTGGAGTATCACCCCCAAAATCTTGACAACACCCCCAACTTTAAAATGTTTGCTGTGAAAAATCGATAGAAACCATGTAAAACTCCACTTACACCCTCCCAATTTTGACTTTACATTCCCCAAAATTAAAATCCTGGCAGAAACCCTGGCCACTAACTCCCAAGTTGTTAATGTTACTCATATGCAAGTACATCACTTAGAAGGAAAATGTTATGAAACCACCTTTAGAAAGTGAGATCTCGTAGAACAAACTTCCACGTTCTGATAAAGAAGCAAGCTTTTCAAATTGCAAAAAATATATTTTAAAGTTATTTGTATATATGCAAATTACTTGTCTATGAGATACTGTGGATACGCAGATGCTTTACTCTGCTTATGCTAGTAATTTTGACTTGTATGATTGGTTTATGTAAGTCATACCACACGAATTACGGCATAGTCATACTTTGATTAAAGCTAGGGCAGTTACCTTCCTTCTCCCTCTTACGCAGTAAGGTTGTAGCACGAGATACTGTACAATAATTACAACAACTCGCTCCCAGTGAGTGCCCTGAGTAATACATACATAAAGTTCATAAATAAATTAAAATTTGCTCCGAATGAACTATTACAATCCTGTTCGAATTGCTCACGACTACCTAGCACCAGATGCAGTGGTGAGGGATTCGTACATTTATTAAACTTAATCTTCTTGATTGTGTTTCCCTTTGTATGGGAGGATGCGAATAAGTAATGGAACTAGCAACATATCAATAGAAGTGCTGCGAATCTTTTATTGTAACATAGCGGTTGAATAATAAAAAAAAAGGATACTCTTAAGTAAATACGAAGGTTCATACTAGAAATGTAGACCTTAACTAGTGATGTTCAGGCCAGATAAAATATAAATTAAAACAAAACACACAATGTTTTCTACGAGCCAAAAAAATACAAAACAACAAAATAAAACGGGTTGTATTGATTTTTCATAACGAAAATTCAATATTTAGCATATCTTATGCATTTCTACACAAACAGATAAAAAATGGACGACGAATGTACTACATTGGATTCACAGAGAAAAGAAACGACCGAGACGACGTCAAAATGCGAGATAAGTAGATGGAATCAAGCGTTCTTCAGGAGCTACATGGATCAGGATAGCAGCAGACCGAGATATGTGGAAATGAGGATAGAAAAGGGGAAGGCTTTCATCCATCAGTGGATAGAAAACGGTTGAATATGATGATGATGATGGATACAAGCAAAGTACCCAAAAGAAACTTCAAACTACCTTGTGCATACCACACAATATTTACTTGCGTGGTATTGTTTGTTTATACTTGAGTATATCCTAATTTTGTACATAAGTGACTTCTGGTTAATATGATGAAGTAGAAATCCTGAATCAAGAAAGGTGCATTTGTACCTTAAAAAGTACTCCAAAGAAATGAAGTATAAACACGTTAAGTATTTCACTGTGTACCCCCTCCCACCGCCCCCCAAAAACTCGACCTGCACACAGTATTCTTACTTTTAGATATTTTAAAAACGTACCAGTCTGCGTCATAAGGAGATTGCCAAGACTAATTATTTATGTGGTACGAAATGGAAATTTATATGCCGAGTTTCAACGCATTAAACTTTCTTTCTATTTAAACTCTCACTCTTCTTAGAGAATTGAAATTTCACCTGGATGCATCTCGGACTCGAAGTATCACACTTCCTCTCCACTCGAACGTGAAAAGACGAAGTTCCATTTACGCGTGTGACGTCATGTACAACCAGCCAATCAGAATAGTGTATTTTTGGACCATGGCTTAAGTTAGTTGTAATTCGGAATTGTGCATCCCGGCAATCGCCTGGTGAAACTGAGGGAAAGTAATCACTTACAGTTTATCATAGTATTAATGCGTAGATTGTACACGGAATAATAATGTAGATTAATTTGTGTCGTATCATGGGGTTGCGAAATGAGGAGCTGGAAGTAAAGAAATGCAAGTGATATTGAAAAAGTTAAAAATTTCGAGTAAATCTTTTATATATAAAACACAAAATGTGTGACAAATATAAAATATGAACTTGAGTTTTTAAAATTTTCAATATCACTTGAATTTCTTTGCTGCTGAGCCCCTTAGATAAACTTAGAGATTAGTACTACATATACATTAGTACTACATATACATTATTGAGTTATTCTAAATATTGTCTTTATTTAAAGAAATTGTGAGTACTAACCTTAGCATCTAGTGACACGGGCTCACCACATTGCAATAATTTGTGTTTTATGTCTTTGGCATCCAAGCCCTTGTCATGGGCTAATAAATCAATATATTCTAGAAATTCATGGAACTGAAGAGCTTTCAATCTGCAGGAAAATTAAAATACACTTTTCATTAGTATCTCCTCTTCTTATAGCGGAAGATCATGGCGGGAATCAGAATCCGAAACAACTCCATCCACAAGTGATTTTGAATCATCAGTCCAAAAACGTCGCGCGTACATAAAATATTGAAAAAAATTGACTAATACATGAAAATCCAGGAATATTATGAAAATTTAAAGTAAAAGGGGAAAACAAACATTCTATTTAATCTACTGCAAAAACGTTTCCATGCAATAAAAGTACGTAGAAAAAGCTTTACAATACTTTAAAAGAACTCGAAAAAGCATGTTTTGCGCCAAAGGAAAACAAAAATGATACAAGTAATCAAGGCGTCCCGTCAACAAAGTCTCACAGTTCATGACTATAATCTAAAGAACTGGACAATAGCAGGCAGCCAGAAACGAAATTACAATAATGTCCGAGCGTCTAATTATTTCCTTTATAGATTTGAAAAGGAAAATCGTATAACCTCCCGTAATATTATTTTTTTCTCGTAGAGATACAAAAAAGGATTTCACGTTAATAGAAAACATGAAACATTTTGTGCGGAGGGTTAATGATATTATTACAGAATCCCCATATGATGACATTTGTGTGTTTAACACCGACTAATCGCGTTTTGACTATGAAATGACGTCTGGCAGAACGTTATCACACACTGGAGTGAAACACTGTTTCCATGGGACAATCTGTCACATTTATCACACAATTATACACAATCCATGTTCACATTTCATTAGCAGGTACACTTGGGACACATTTTTATATCTGCTTTCAAGAGCCTGAAGGTGAATTTGGCCCCACAATAGCAGAAACTTGGCACGGGAAACTCATTTTAATATTGTGGTAGATGGTAGTACGTCAGGCAAACTCATAAAGGATCGTGTGAAAAGGTGGCTGGGCAATATATTAATTCCTGATATTACCAATAACGATTTCTTACTTTCGGATTATTGGAGTGGCCAGGCAGATGAACACATTTTTAAGGATGAGGAAACAGTACAGATGGTAGATAACAAGACCATTCACACACAAATCATTCCTCCAAAAACAACATAATTTGTACAACATCGTGACGTGTTCCTTTTTAGACAGTACACAATGGACATCTCCGGTTTCCCTGTCCTTATATATTTTACAATTTGTTTGTGTACATCAGATTAAATAATATATAATGTTTTGAAATTTCAGCGCTACGGTTTTCCGTTATGTAGAAATATAGCATGAAATATTGAGAATTCAATCTCCTACGTCATACAACGAAAATCATCCTCTGATTGGTTTGACGTAATCAATCCGTACTATTTCAGTAGCTATATGCTTCTCCCTATGTTACGTTCCTTAATCAGAAGTTTGAAGACGAAAAAAACAAAAAAGAGAAAGAACATTCACATCATCACTTAACGAAATAATTAATGTACAAACCTGCAGAACACACTTCAATAAGTTAAAACACCAAAACATGTTTTTAATAACAGAAATTGCTCGAAACAATGAGAGCGGGGCAGTCTTAACTTGCAGTGCTATTCTTATCGCTGGTTTGTGTCACTTTTCATGTATTGACAATTTGGCGCAATTGGTTGGCACATGCAACGTTTAACTTTTTATACTTTCACCTAAGGCTGTTCGAATCCTATCAAAGGCCGTGTTTTATTTTACTTCACGAAACGCAAGAGTAACTTCAATGTAAAAGTTTCAATTTACGTTTTTGTTTCTTACATGCTTTTATTAATACTTTTTACAATGACATATTAAAACTATTTAATATATTCACGGGCTACAAGTAGTACGTTAAATTGTTAACAGTTGGCAGTAACGAGCACTATTAATTCATGTGCTTTTAAGCCCTTGAAAAATGCTTCACAAGCATTCATTAAAAAAAGTATACGATTGTCGAATGTAAAAACCCACATTTTTTACAGAAAAAATAAGAAATTCAGTTTAAATACAAGAAGAGTTCTAAAGAGCATTATTAGAAGATATCCTATGATTTAATAATGAAAAAAGAGCTGCTATAAATTAGTGCTGATGCTACCAAAATATATCAATATCTTAAAAAAGTATTAAAAGTAAAAATCAATTTTAAATGAATAAATCGAATTAAATGACGTGTTAAGGCATACAGAAACGCTATTCACCACTTAAAATATTTCTTTCGATCCATTTTTGCTGTCTCTTTTAAACAATACTATCGAATCAAATACCATCTGTATGATAATGACAAGCAGTCGGCAGACTAATTACGTCATAACATAGCTGTGCTCGATTAAGTCTGAGATTCTTTTGAAGTCTTTATTAATCTTGATAATTGCATCACAGAAATAAAAGAAAATGTTTTCCGTAGTCTGCTTTAACAGAAGAATGTTTTATTGCAATAAAAAATACTACCGGAAATGTCCATTGTTATTTGCAGATTGGAAGAGTGTTTCGGACACAAGATTATATCCATGAACACGACAGAGAAATTACATGATAGGGTAATTATAATGAAATTGCATTCCGTATTATACCATGAGTTCCGTTCATTGTACTGTTTAAAACTTTCCGAAACATTAGATACTGTAAAAAGCTAGACAACCGTAGCTGCCTGGGAATTTTTTGCAACTTGGCTAATAAAACCATCCATGAAAAACAGAATCCTGATGAGATTTCAAAGCGGGCTCTTTAGTTAGAAGTTCAGCGTCGTACGGACTGTTCTAAATTGCCAGTTGAAAGAATACAGCATAGAGTGTTAGAAGTATATTGCCTGAATCCCGAATACATAAACTAAAATGAGCCCATGACTTTCGCCACATTTTAATTATTTATGTAACTGTCAATTAGGGATCGGAATACCTATTCACCGAAAATATTTCCAATTTCTACCAAAATAAGAATGAGCAAAATGGCGTCAGCAAACTCTTGATCAATATTGCATGCACAGCTACGATAAGAAACAGTTTTCTCATTCTGCGTGAGCGCAGAACTGAAAACGAAAAGTATCCAGCTAATCACAAAAAACTCTCTGAGATTTTTTCATTATAATGAAACAACATCAAGTACTAAAAATTCTGTGAAAAGTTCCTAAGAATTCTAAGCAACTTAACAAAAAAATTGCGACGCTGCAAATATGCCTTTTTTATGCATGGAAAAAGTGTGGATAGAAGAACACCAGAACAAAAGTGAAGAATTTCCGGAATATCCTCGAGACTATATTGGGAACTGAAAACTGTCTATGTGGCATGGACGATGTGAAGAAGCAACCATCGTTCACTGATTTTATTTTTTGATGATGTTGTGCTCACTTGCAAACATATTGATGGGGCAGAAAAAAGTTCTAAATTTTTTCTTTCACCATCAGGGTTGCCAACTCGCAAGAGCTAATTTCCGCGGACAGGGGTCTAAAAACCCGCATTTTTCGGTCAAAAAGCTGTACGAAAAAGTCAGTGAATTTGTGTATATGCAATTGACTGATAACACCTATTTTGTCTTGAAATAATGAAGGAATTGAAACCTAAATGCATAAAAATTGTACCTGATTATATTGCCATATCAATATGCATTTGTATGCACTAAATGTACAATTTCTTGATTATTTTAAAACAAAATGGCGTTTTCAGGGTATTGCATCATTAGGCCCATATTATTGTCACACACCATTATCTCTAACGCAAAATTAACTTCACAAACGCGTTTCCCGTAAAATTATAGCCCAGAATGACATATCACTGGACACCTTCCCATTTAAGAAAACCAATCGAGATTCAATATGACGGACTTCAAGATGGCGGCCGTGAAGAACATAGCCTACAGCAGATAGCTCCTTGTACTCACTACCCATTACTATGTATTTGATTTCCATTTCTTTCAGCATTTTACAAAGATAATATTTCCACACTTTTTCTTCACTCTTTAGAAACAGGAATCTGACTATTATGTCATGGATAATATCCCAAAGTAATTGTGCCCGAGTTGGCAAAATTTGGATGTGCACATTGTAATTTGAGATTCTAACCACGGCGGAAGAAAAAAGCTTGAACTTTTTCTGCCACATTAACAGCGCTAAGGTAATTGAGAAAGAGTGTTTTGACATTATATTAAGCAGAACTTTTGACTGAGGTGTGACTTTGCAAAACTCGCCTTATCTATCATAATTAATTTTACAGAAACTGACAAAAACGTTTAATTTACATTTTCCATGCTTAGTAAACAAAACTTGGTAAGTTGATTTACATGAATCATTAGAATTGTTCTGTAACATTTTAATACATTTGAAATATATTTAGTATGAGAAAAAGTTGTTTTAATGATATGAAAATAGTTTTTTTGTTTCGGCAACATGGAGAAGGCAAGTTTGCTGTGGAAATTTTGTTATGAACTGATATTAGGGATTCACTTGATCAGTATGAATCGGCAAGTTTTAATACAGTATTTTTAGTACACACATCCAAACAAGTGCTACGATAATGAAAAAGGGCAAAATACAAAACTTTTCAGTATTTTGATGCAGGTCACAAGCATTATTTTCCTTTCCTTTATGAAAATGTTCAATGATTTGCAGGCACAGTATGACTAATTCCATCTTGCACTTAGGAGTTTATCAACAATATTTACTGACAAGCTAACTAACTAACTTTATGGCTTAGGTAACTCGCAAGTTCATCGCCGCAGTATGAAACGTTGGCTATTGGATTCTATTCTGGGCAAAATCAAACCAGTTTTTGTCATGAAACTCTCAAGAATCTCTTCTAATACTGTCATTCCAACGAAATCTCAGTCTTTCCAAAGGCCACTTTGCCTCCTGCTTCCCAACCACGATAAAATACAATCTTCTTTTCTTGCCCATCTGAGCTACACGACATCCCCAACTTAGCAGTCGGATTTCATTTTTCTTATAATGCCAAGTGAATCATATAGTTTGTGTAGTTCTTTATCATGCAGTCTCCTCGATTCTCCGGTCATCTCGTCCCGTTTCAGCCTTTATATCTTTCTCAAAACCTTATTTTCAAAACCATTCAATTTATGTTTATTTGCCATGGTCGTACTTCAACTTTTGCAACCATCAAGTGTTACCGGCAGACTAATGGTTCTGTATATCTTCAATTTTAGCTTTCTTGATGCTGTTAGCATTCAACATTTTAGCTTTGATTTCTTGTTAACTGACAACAGCCTACGCTGTTCTCGAAATGGGTTAGAAAAGGTAAGAGAACGGTTGCAGAAATGGGATAGAAAAGGTAAGAGTATGCTTGCACGTAGTGGCGGGGATTGCCTATTGAAAGTAAAGGCAATGAGTTCCCAGTAATGAGAAGCTAGGGTACGCCAAATCAAAATAAAAAAGGGCACGGTGTGCCCCTCGTGCTCCCCACTTCGAGCACTGAACCTACAGCAGAGTAAGAGAAGCAGATTGGTCCATACTGATCACATGACAATACTCATAATTCTAACAGTCAACGTGCCATACGATTGGCCATAGTGGATAAAGAAAGTTTTGAAGCGGCGCAGGTATAAATATAACAAGTTTTGCACACATTTTGGGACGGAACTTAAGCCATAGTACTGTAACCGCCCATTTCATCTTATCAATCCTTATTTACTATTATTTATAGTCAGTTTTAAATAAAATGAATATAATTTTCAAAAAGAGCATGCCAAACACTATGGAAAATAAATCTTAACTCAATTAAAAAAAATGGATAAGGCAAAAGTTTCAAAGGTACGCATCAGCTGTGAGTGCGTGTATTGTTAGTGTACTGTGTTGGCGTGAGAACCGTCAACCTCTGGCTATAGCGTTGCGTGCTAGAGTGGCATAGATTTATTCTGAATTTGAGCCATGATTTTTCAACAACTGGAAAACCCTGCTAAAATACTAAATCCACTATTACTATGCCTTTAACCGACCATTAAACATCTTTCCAGAACAATCGAGCGCTCCAAATTGGTGATGCTCCCTTGTTAGTTGAAACAAACTTATGTAACGAAGTATTTAGTGGTAACTAATTTTTCTTATAATTTGTCTTTATTCTCATGACTTAATTCATATCATGGCTTTTATTTCCAAGTATTTTATTCGTCAATATGTATGAAATGTATGGCAATATTATAACTAGCTGGTACTTACCAATATCAATAACCGCATCAGAGGCGTAACTACTATGCGGGGAGCCCGACTCTTCCAAGGAGGCCCTTCATCCTAGCCTCTCAATGGGCTGAATCGCCCCCTGGCCTTGGGTGGGGACATAAGATGTAGTTACGCCTCTGAACTGCATGAATATGTTTATTTCAGTCCTTCTGGTAAGAAAAACAGAAAACTAGACATGAATTGTCATGGTTGCAGCAGTGCCATGGTTTGAAAATGTTTAGGAATTACCTCAATCTTACAAGAAACGTTTTGTTCGTTGATGTTTATAAGCGTAACATTATCTTAAAATATAGTCTCTCCCACACAGATGTATTTTTAGCTACAGTAAGAAAATACAAAACTTTATACAAGGTTTTTGACTGTAGAGAATACTAGACCTATGTAATGTAATATATTTATTTATGTGCTATGAACATCTGTATGCCAACAAAGCACAAAGTCATACATATGTTTGATTCTAGAATAGATAAGTACCTATCCGAGACTTGTCTAGAATTTTACATATATTGAGTATTAAATTTACAATTTCTGACTGAAGAAATCTATTAAAACCTACATTCACTTAGTTATAAATCAGTATAGAAAATATGTATACATTAAATATTGTAATTTTCAATGAGACGTTTAAATAAAATGCCATTTCTAAATTACTCAGTAGTTTTAAATTGAAATTTCTAGTTTGATGTAGGCTAGATGCATAAACAATTTCCCATTAATTTTATTTGGTTATTTTGGAAGTTGTTATCACTCATAAATACATCTCTGAAATATTTTATTTTTAATTGTTTCACAAGTTTCTCAATATCAGAATTACACAAAGGTTTAAAATTTTTCAAACTTAAACATTTCTACATTTTTAATTTTTTAAACCTAATGCTTTCTCCAATTTTTAATTTTTTAAATCTGAAACTTTCTCCAATACCTTATTGTCTTTTAAGCTCTTCAAGTGGTTTATTATCTTTTTAATTTTTTTTACACTACTAACTGTTGAAGCAACACCACTAGCAATGCCAGCAGATGCTCCTAATGTTCCTAACATTGCAGCTAATGTAACTAAAACTCCGTCAACATGTTTTCTTTTCTTAAGTTTTTTAGTTAAACTTAAGGTTAATGATACTTCGTTTTCCTTAACTGCATTATTCTTATCATGCACTCATTTTTGAGTACGAATATCATCACTTTATAATTCATGTAATTCTTTAGGAGTAAAATAAACAACTACAGTTTTATTATAATTTATTATACTAAAAATTTATAAGCCTTATAAAAATTTTGTTTAAAATTTATAAATGTTCCCACGCCTAATGTTAATATATTTGACTAACATTTGCATCATTTGCAACTCTATTCCAGGCATTGTTTTCTAATATTTTATCACATTTATGACGTGTTTCCACATCTTTATTTTCATGATAACCTATATCATGTTCTTTACAGGCTTTATCCATTAATTCCTTTATTACCTCTATTCAGCCTTTCTTTAAGCTTCATAAAGGGACCACAATAATTGTACCCAGGTATAAGCATTTCAGGCATACCTTTTAAATTTAAAATATCATTTATTAATTCCTTTCCATATTTCTTATTATCACAAAATCTAGGAGGTAATACATTTATAATTTCAATTAAGTATCCAATAAATTTAGGATCATTTGGAATAAAATTTATTTGATTTGAACTAATCATATTCATAATACTAATTTTTCATTGTAAATGTTATCATTTCCTGCTATCTCTTTACCAGCGAAAACAACCAATCGATAATTTAATTTTCTGACTTCACCCATCCATATAAATTATTTTGTGTATTATTAATTCATTTATTCCTGTCTTAACTCTTGGTCAGTTAGCTTTTATGTATTTGTCATATATTAGTTTAATGTAATTTAGATATTTATAACCACGATCAGAATTAATCTTTTTACTTCTATCATATCCCTAAAATACGGCTTCAGATTCTATAGTACATCTGTATAATTTTCCAAATTATCATCAGTAATAAAATCTGGATTAGGTTTCTTTTTTATTAGAAGTTCCAATAATCCTATTTCTAAATCATGTTTGATCATTAACAATTACTAATAATTAAATCATTATACCAGCATAATTAACATCTAAATTTTTCAATTTTACTTTTTGTTTCACCAGGACATGTCCCAAATACTAAATCTCTATTTCTTATATTGAATAAGGATATCTTGCTACAATTTTACCAAGGTAACTTATTCCTTCAATATTATCTTTAATTTGTTTTATTTCATGAGTATCTTTGTCTTCTATTGGACTAGTATAAAGAGGTGATAGTAATAAATTTGGATCAATTGTAGAGGTTTTATGGACTATAGGAACTAATATAGAAAATACTTTTTTAAATTTTTGTTAGATATCTGTTAAGTTAGATATATTTTTCCCAATTCTTTCCAACATCCTGTATTGTATTAATATGAGGTTGATCCTGTTTTTTTTAAATTCTTCATATGTTCCTTTATTTTTCTCTTTAATTTATTTGAACCTTTTAGTTGATTTCTTAGCTAATTTTTGGTTGTTTAGAGCTTCTTTAATACGATAAGAGTTAATTTATTTAGAATAAAAATATTTAATGTTTACGTTTTTTAATTATTTACACTTAAAACTCTTTTATCTTATTTCTATATCTTTCATCATTTAATTTTGATGTTAAATCAATTGTAATAAATCCATAATCATCATCCCAACACTGAACACTTGGGACACATCCCAACACTTTGAACATTCTTTTTAAATATTTCGTAACTCTTATCACCTCCAAGAAAATCATCGTAAATCTCTCTCAAATTGGTATTATCCTCTTTGAAAGTATATAAAAGGTTTGCATTGTCTCTTAGTAAGTGTTATAATATATTAAAAATTTTGTCTACTAGGGGGGAAATAATCAGTACTATTATTTTGATGCATTTTTATAAAATCATCAAATACAACAATAGAATTTTCATTACAATCATCTACTGGAATAACTTTTTCATTATCGGAAGAGAAGAAATATAATGTTTCATCTATTACATCTTCTATTTGTTTATTTCTTTTTTGTAGATCTATACATTTATCTTGATTTAAAGTATTAGTATATACGTAAATATATCTCTATCCAGGTTTTAAAATAAAATTTATCAACAACCTTGTTTTACCACAGTTACTTGGTCTAATAATTAACATCCTTAATTATCAAGTAGTAATTCTCCATTTGATTTTGTTTTTCTTATCTGGAAAAATGTTTCTAATATCCCAATTCATATTAATTATCCTCATTTAGTTATTATAAAAATTATGCTACTTAAATTGATACATTTTGTAACATGAAATCTGAAGAGGAAGAGAGAAATAATATTAATGAGAAAATAGAAAATATTGTTAAAACTTATAATTAAAATTCATGAAATAGCGTCAATACTCGGAATAAATTATAAAGAACTTAATAATCAAATAACTGCAATAACATCAACAGTCGGATTATAACGAACTTAATCAAAAGACACAAATGCATTTTATTGGAAAATTAAAAGGTAAGCCAAATACTGATCAAGTATTTAAGCTTACGTAGAGCATTCCTTATTTTACGTTTCCATGTAGGGGTCAAATTGTAAATATACAATCTCAGTCTGACATACTGTTTTGTAAAATTAAGAAACTTTCTGGGGTCTTTGAAGCCTAACTTATCTTTAATTTCATAAGTTTCTAATCTATTTTTAAAAGCTTATTCTTTCTTAATAATAAATTCATTTTTAATTCTTTCTTCAGGTTTTATTACTAAATTAGTGGTGAAAAGAAATATGTTTCTCAAAGGTTTTTCTTCCTTTCTTTCAAACAAATTAGTTGAGAATGGAAATATGTTCTTAAATGGGTTTTCTTCTTTTCTTTCACATATATCAGTTGAAAAAGGGTATATGCTTTTCAATAGTTTTCCTTTCTTTGAAATATATCCTCAAATCCTCCTCAGAAATAAATGTAGCTATGAGAGTATTTATTTTTTCTATGAGTTGTTGTTTTGTTGAATTTTTATATTTTTTATTCCTAATCTCTTACATTCCAGTCGTAATTCTTTTCGACTTAGATTTTTCTTACTCTTCAGATTTCGACTATTTATACAGAAAAAATATTTCAATGGCTTTTGGAACCGGATAAAACCAGTTAAAATTTCTAAAATTCAAATTTGAATTTTTTGAGTTTTTTTTTTAATTTTTCGATTGTTTGTAAGAATAAAAATGTCTTAGAATTTCATATAGATTCTGATTTTTTTAGTACTTTTTAATATTTAAGAAACAATATAAGTTTCCAACTTATTTCTAGTGACATTTAATAAAAATCTACACATTTACTCGTATACGATTGACCACTTAATTCACCCCTTTGTCAACAGATTCGCGCAAGAAGTCTTGCGCCTGAATCATAAATGGGTGTTACGCCATCAAAAAGTCTCATAGCATGTGTTCTTGTTCAACGCAAAGATCCTTGAGTTCATTTTAACCGGTGATGGAGAAGGTTGCTATTCAAGAAGTTGAACAAGTTCACAAATGTCTTTTTCGTCTAAATTCTTACCACCTTTTAATGCTTCCAAAATCTGTCTCAAGCCATTTTGAAAAATGCAGAGAGCAAGGTGTATCACAAAATATTAGAATAGGTAACAGGCTGGTGTGGTCGTTTACCATATATATGCAATTAATCTAAGGGCGCAATTTTTTAAATATGTTCATCTTTCGTTCACTGCCGTTAATTTTTCGGTCACCTCAATAGGAATAACCAAAAACAAGCAAAACTAACAACAAAAATAGGCAAAAATAACTAAAAAATACGCAAAATAACTAAAAGCTCAAGCAAGCTAGAAGAAAATAACATTGCGCAAAATAACAGAAAGCTCAAGTGATCTGAAACTCGGATTTTATATCTAATGTTGCTATCGCCAATAATACATATTTTTCATTTTTGGAGGTAAAATTATTGTGAACCAATGTCAATAGTCATAAAACTTCAGTCGTTTTGTACCATGGGAAAAATAGTGTAAAGCTAACAGTATATTAGTAGTGCTTTGTACATCAAAGCAACGGATTGGTAAAGCTCTGTAATTAAATTCTTTTTTCACTAATAGTGTGCACACACCTCCTTCAGTTTTATTACTTTTTCTCTGACATTCTATCTTTAAGAATTATTTCATAAGTATTTTTGGATGCGTAAAGTATTTCCAATTTTCTTTACACCAAGTTTCCGTAAAAGTTAATATATTATAACTGTCACAGTTATTTTCCAGTACTAATTGTTTATCTAGCTACGTGCATTTTTATAGTAAATACTAAACTCTACCCTGATTGTTCCCATGATAATTGCTATTATTTCCTTGTACCCATAGTATTATTTATACCTGCAGAAACAGAAAGTTTGTTAGCAACATCTCCTTTGTACATGTCCAAAACTTTATTCACTAACAATTTACCATAGAAGCTGGCGTAATAAACTCCTTCAGGCCAACAATTTGGATTATTCATTATGTTATATAGACTTCTTTATCAACCAAAATGTAAAAGGAAGAGTAACCGAGATATTTTGTTTTGATTTCTGCATACGTTTTAATTTTAATTTTTATACTATCATGTATAATAAAAATACCAAATTCTAGGTGAATCAAACTAGTAGAATAGGATACTCCTTAAAATCACAAAATTCTGTGTATATAGCTGATAAAGGTAACTATTCAATACGTTGATATACTGCACAATTATACCCAGATTGCATGATCTACTGGTGTCCATTACTAATTGTAATAAGCATTCAGGAGGTGCGTAGGTTCAAGTTGTGTTCACACGCCACAACCTCGATACTTTCTAGAGCTTTACCTTCAGGAACAAACACAAATTACTTGCCTGCTGCTGCACATATGTCAAATATAAGAGATTTTAATGTTGATTACAAAACGTAAACAAAATCAACAAAGGGCATATACTTTTCATGATATAGGCGTAATAATTTAGCGGAAAAATCTAAACGTTTGCTGAAATTTAGATATTTGCGTAGGGCTACAAAAACAGCTCTAGATAGAATTTTCCCTCTAAGTTACGGAAAAGAAGAAACGCTTTGTAAGGTGAGTGGTTTCAGAAGCGAATGACAGTTGAAGGACAGCTACATTTAGTACTGTGAATTCGTCAGGGGTAGTTTTATATTTGGGTTTTAACTTTTGCAAAAATCGTTCAAATTAAATTTTCTGTTAATTTTTCGATATGTTAACAGCGTTACATTTTTAGCCGTTTCACGAATTTGTTATTTATTGGTTTGTTTGTATTATCATCAACTTTCATTTCGTTTCAAGGAAATAAACACGGAACGCTTGCAGTAATCAAGTGCATTTTAATCAAATGCGTTTTAAAATAGTACTTGTAGTTTTTTTCCATTCCAGGACTACTAAAAGTGTAGCTTTAATGTCGTCGCTTTGCTGTAAAGTTCTATCGCTCACTACTGCGAAACTTATTTGCGTAATTTGCTTAAAAAGACTACCATTTATCAAAAAACCGTTTTCATGTGACGTTTAATATTTTGAGCAGAGGTTAAATATTTGTCATCTTTCAGTACTGAACATCAAGAGCTTTCGAATTATCCATCTTGCACATGCCTCTGGTGTACTATATCTTCCCTTTAGATTATAGTATTTATTTTAATTTCTTCTCGAATTAGCTAATAATCCTTTAAAAGCGACCTGGCGAAAGAACTCTCCTCCCTTTATATCTGTTACAACTAACTCGATACCTTGTCTTGCTTCAACAGCTTTAAACACATCACATAACCATTCATTTGCAACATCAGTGCTAAAGGGTTATTTCTTTACTGCTACATATGTTAAGTCATTTACAAGCATTGCCATTATAAAGTACATTTTTACTGGCTTTCTATAAATAATTGCTGAATTTCACTTCAAATTTTTTTATCAAACTTGAAAACTTTGATACCTTTTGCCAATTTTGATTATACATTCCTAACAACTTTTAAAATAACTTTAATTTTAAATCTAATATAGGCCTACTCGATAAATAAATTTACTCGACGCGTAGGTTCTTTGTTACTCCCTCCTCTGGCGATACCAAGATGATACTTTAACCCTTAAATGGCCACCTCGGGTCAAACCTAGGACCAACCATTTTGTAGTAGAAACTGTCTTATTCTATTTTACAATTACATGAAACTTCGTGACTTTGTTACGACAAGTATCGTATAGATCAACACAGTTGATTCATAACGGTGGTAACAATAGTTTTGATAAAAGTTTGATATTTCTTCGCTGTGGTCAAATCTGGCCCCAGGTGGCTTTTCTTGTTCTAGTTTTGTAATTACTTTTAGCAGCTTTTTTGGTGATTCTGTGCCATGAAATATCTACTATTTTGTCGTTTGTAGTTACTGTAAATGAAAGTGGCTTCGTATATACAATATGTCAACGAGTACGAAATGATCAGCCTGAAAAGAAACTCAGACGGAAACAGGTTTTACTTAGCATTCCACATGATCTGGTTTTACTCTTTGTATTACAAGGATACAAAAATTCCTTCGCTCTCGCATAATACCAGAACAAATTTGGTTCAGATGTGTAGATTTGGTTCTTCTTCTGAAGGAATTTTTGTGACTGGCTCCGATGTAGGACACTGAAACTACGAAGCTGTGTAGAAAAAAGCGGGAACGTTGTCATGTATGCACCAGGAGTAGGGACGTGGAAATGCAGTTTGTAAAGGAAGTGGACAATACGTTGTAATTAACAAAAGCGTATGAGTATTACTTGAGAGAAATGCAATGAAAAGTGTGATATCGAAGAATCTGATTTGTTGTGTTTAGCTGATTTCTTCAAATCCTTTTGTCATATTTATAATTAAAAGATACGAATGTAACTGGTGTAGGGCAAATACCAATAGTCTCATTGCTGTGCGTTATTCTTCTATTCCGTTTCCATTTTTCCAAACTATTTTTTTTATACACAACCATGTATTTTGATTTAAAAATTAAACGAAGTTAAAATAAGCATAGATTTTTGTATTTTTTGATGGTGTTAAATTTGTCCCCAAGTGGGTTTTTACGTTCCAATATGAAGTGTGAACTCCTAGGGATTAAATAAAAAGTGGGTCGTTATCTTCGTAACAACTTTTTGCGAAAAATATACTCGTGTAGGAGCGAACTTCAGCAGAAGAAACATGTACTGTCCATAAATTCAAATTTAAATAATATGATGATTAATAGCTGTTGCAGATTATTTGTTACCCGGATAAAATTAATTTTATAACTCTTATTCACTTCTTAATAAAAAGTATAGAAAATCAACCATACAATATTTAAAGATTAAAAGTGTTTAGTTTTTATCACAAATCTAAAACATGTGTTAAACAGTTAACCTTTAATATTGAACGCTTTGTTTTTTTCCTAAACACTATAGTATTAAATAAATGTTTTCTTTTCCTGCAGCATCCATTTGGGATAATTGAATAAATTTATATCACTTCGTAATAACGATATACGCATAGTTGAGGCTCTCACATGCGGTTCGAAATTATTTAACATGTTTTTCTTTCTAATATCTAACTTTATATTGCACTTATTCCAACTTTACGGAACCCGAGAAAACCTTGATATTGAATTATCTTGTAAATTAATGTTGACATGGCATAATGTCTACTACCAGTACAAGACGAAAAAACAACTTAAGAACAGAAATAAGACTGCAGTATCAAATACAAAAGACTACAAGAAGGCAAATTACACTGAAGATCATATTCATACTTGAATGTATTAAAAATGATGCAAGTATCGGTCGGTGTTAGATGTTTTCCATCAATAATGTTTGCTTGCTTCAGCCATCTATCAGCGTTGACTAAAGTTATAGCTGTTCCATCACCATCAAACTTGGCAAATGCTCTAAATAGATCTTTTAGATCCGAGTAATCCTCCTCTCCTTCCGACTCATCATCCGGTTCTTCGGATACCTTACGTGTCTTTACGATGTAAGGTTTCCATGAAGGAGTTGAAGAAGCAGAAGCCGTTGAAGCCTTTGAAGTAGAAGCCTTAGAAGTAGAAGCCTTAGAAGTAGAAGGAATAGCTTGGTCTTTCGTTTCTGACGCATTTCCCGTAGTTTTTGATTTATCCATATCTTGAAAACGGAAGAAAAGAATCATATTAGACGACTGAAGTAACCAATTTTGTCAAACAGAAATGTCTTTATAAAATGAAGCCATATGGATATCTAAGTTATATTTCACAATTCTCAATGTCGATGTCAGAAATGCTTATTAGATATCAATCAGATAGAGGAATATAAATCATATCAACCATTAGTGTATGCATTCTTTATCTTGTTAGTTTTGTTCTCTCGAGGAGGAACCATTATTCATAAAACTTCTTTCGAGATCAGAAGTTTCTTCATTTACATTTCCTGTCTTCAAAGAGAGGCTTTTCTAGATGTCTGATGCTTTTGAAATGACTAAAGTTTAATTGGATGTCTACAGTTGCCACAAGGTGCAATTACAAAAAAGATTTTGAGTCGTAACTTTGGAGATTTAAAGAGCTTAATGCTCAACTAATTTTGCCAGTCTACAAAGAACATTCTGACGCTATTGTACACATATTATGCCGCATCTTGGAAATCAGTCACGTTTTATTGTAGATGGATAGAAATTTCAACGTTCTATACAATTTATATTGACTTATAATTTAGTTTGCGGTAATAAGACAAGTTTTACTAATTAAATGTATTTTTAGCGTTACGTAGTATGGACACCATAAGCTTCACTAAAACAACATATTACATCCAGTATTTTATATTTTGTTATTTTACTGAATTTTAGTAGGACGTATTCATCTTTGCCGATATCTACAAAATTGATGAGTGAGTTGACGTTTATATTCTGGAACACGCAGGACACCTCTGATTACTTTAATATATAAATAAATTTAATGTTAATTTTGAATATGTATATATTTATTTATAAGTTTAGTTACAAGGTACCAGTGCCTTGCCAGTCCGATCTTATTGATATTTAATTTTTTGTACATTTTAAAATTTATTAATAATTTTGTTTAATTTTAGCGTAATTTGTGTATGCGTGCTGGTATACGCTCATTTGTATTTAATCTTATGTGCAACCATTATTATAATCTCTTTTTGTAACTGTATTTCTATGTATTTTACATGCATCATTTTAGCAATACATTTCTTTCTACTAAATTAGTACAGACAAAAATGGGAATGGGTGTACTCTACATTCCTGACTCGAATATTCGTAACAAAGGGGAGTTTCAGCCAGTAAGCTTTTAGGAAGGGTGAACTTTCTATGAAACATGTGTTACAAGTGCCTTTGTCTTGAACAAGGGAGTTGGACCTATATAACTACGTGCGTTTGTGTGGTCTGACTGACTGAATTATTGACTTCAACGGAGTAGTCATTCTTCCAACAGCAATAATCAGGTGTTCTTGGTAAGAGAGAAATTTTCCACAAGGCTCTTAATACTTTTAATTTAAGAGAGCGAGAGAATGAATACACCCAAGTTTGAATTTCCTTCTGCTGTCTTGTAGTTAGTGGAGGGATCTACAAACGCTAAGGGAAGATAACCCCGGACATAAATATCATGGTGAAGGGAAGCAGCTTCACCATTAGCACATTGAGGCTAAAAGATGAATAACATCGGCAAGGCTCAGAGATAACGACATCTTGAATGTCTACCATTACTGCGAGATGACAACTCTACACCACTAAAGCATGTCAAGAAATAGTAACAGATGGTTCATGGATTCTCCTGGAGTAAAATATTTCTGAGATAAACTAGTCTCTAATTCGGATCTCTGGACAGGGATAGCTTCAGGGTGCGTCAAGAATAGGATTAAGAAAGATATTAGAATAGGAACGTGGAACGTACGAACTTTATACAAAACGGGCGCTCTTCAGGTGGTGCTACGCGAGACCGAGGCGTACGAGTTGGATAGCGATACAAGAAGTCCAGTGCCAGGGTCAATATAGCATCCGACAAGGCAAGTACACTTTCTACTACGGCGGAGTACAGTTTCACGATTTCCGAACAGGATTCCTCATTAAGAATACTATCTTTCCGGCGGTGCAGAATATAGAGTTCGTAAACGAAAGACTATCGTACGTTACGATATGTACTAGATGGGAGGATACGGCTTCTATAAATGTCTACGATCCGACCGAGGAGGCTAATGGTAACGCCAATTATACATTTTTCGAGGAGCTGGAAAACTTTTGGCCGATTACCGAAGTATAGCACGAAAATTGTGTTAGGTGATTTCAACGCTAAGGTAGGGAGGGAGGAAAAGTATAGACCTACAATAGGCGAATACAGCCTTCACGAAAAGACAAACAACAATGAAGGAAGACTGATAACTTTCGCGATTTCGAAAAACATTCAAGAAAAGAGCACCTAGTTTGAACACAAAGACATACACAAATACAGATGGGTATCCCCGGATGTAAAAACTTTCAACCAGATCGATCACGTATTAGTTGATAGACGAAGACACACAAACATAATGGACGTTAGGTCTTACAGAGGAGCGGAAGGTAACACCGACCATCAATTAGTTATCACGAAAGTAAGGGAAATATTATGTAGCGCGAACAGAGAAAGCAAAGAATCAAAACAACTTAAATTCGAAGTTAAACGATTAAATAACCCGAGAATAAGAGCAGATTACCAACTCGAAATCCCAAATAGGTTCGAAATGTTAGCCGATTCGAGAAATAATAAAAGGGATATTAACAATGAAATTGATGTAAGTAAGATGTGGGAGGCAATTCGTGATACAGTGAAGGGTGCAGCGAAAGAACGTGTAGGTGAGAGGAAACAGCAGAAAAACCAATCTTGGTGTGATGAAGAATGCCTCAAGCTTCATGAGGTACGGAAACCAGCAAGGAGACGATGGGAAATTAATTAAAGCAAAGCAAATACCAACTACTACAGTAACGCGAAACGAAACACCACACGCGGGTTCAGAAGCAAAAAGCGAGATTATTTGACGCAGAAAATTGCAAGGGACAAGTCTTCGTCTTCCCTCCGATATGAAATCCTTCATAAGCCAATACTCCTTATTGCGGACTTATAAGCTGCATTGCAATGGGGCTACATCTGGTTTTATAAATGATATATACCCTGGGTATAACACTCAGACACCATCAAAACACAAGCGATGCTTAAATTAAAGGCAGGTAATAAGCTTTTAAAACTAATAAACAAGGAATGTATTGTATTTTTTGTGTTAATGGAAATCTCTGGAGTTACACCTGATTACACTTCGTAGACACATATTCCGTGTAACCAAGTATGATATACATAACATTCAATATTACACATTTGGTTTGAAGTAAATTACTTTCTACACCAAACTTCAAATATAGAAAATTTTATCCAATTTTCCTGTTAATTTAACAATTAAACTACAAGCTTATATTATCCATAAAAATGTAAAAATATCCATAATTCTGCTTGTGTAGAAGCTTCACTAACAATCCATCAAATTTGCTCACATTGTCCACATTCTATTTAAACAAGGTGTTCATTCTCTTGCCCTTCCGTCATACTAAAACTTTGATTTCCTCATTTTACGTCATGTCAAACATAATCCGTATTTAAATATATTTTCTTTCGCCTTTTATTACAAGAATACAATGTATATTTAAACGAATATTCCGACATTAAATTTCATTTATATTATTCAATGTCATTAGAATTAAAATTCGATTACATATTAAAATTCAATATACTTTACAATTAAATAATCAGCCGCACATCGCCAATACACGTATGATCTTGTACAATGCATAAACGTTCCGTCTATTGTACATTCCATAACATATATGCCCCCACCAGAAGCAAAAATGTTATATTTACAATACTAAATTGTTTTTTTTTTATAAACAAGAACGAACAATAATGAACAAACATTTCAAAACAAAACATTTGCGATTTTCTAATCATCCTCCAGATCCTATCTCGTACTCCTTACATCTCTGCTAAATATCTGCTGTCCTGATCAACCATAGTCATTTCACTTCCGTTATATCTGTTATCGTGATGCCTTTAAATATAATCTCCTCTTGAGCTAAGCATAAATCTTTCAATTTTATCCGTCATATTATCGAAGTTCTATACAGGGTGTCCCATTTTAATCAAACCTCTGGAATATTGAAAACCCCGAAAGAAAATACAAAAAGTGTGCAGTGGAACATGTACTGACAGAGGTGGGACAACCCTCAATGCACAGTGGAATGATGTCACATGCACAGTGTTTCCACCTCGTCAATTCTTTTTCTAATGAAATACATTGATTCCAACTTGGAGCCCAAAGTCCACGCCTAACAATGGAAGGAAAATGAATAATCCTCAATAAACCATAAACATCACATTGAATGAAAATTTCGCTTGCGGAATTTGTTTTTAACGACATGGTGGATATCAGGATTGGAAACACGATGCCATCAGGTTGTCAGGGTTGCCAACCTGGTATAACATTTTACTTTTTCAAATGTCACTATGTCTCCCAGTAGCACACACATGTGTTTTAACAATGATTTTAGGTTCATTTCGTTGATTAACCGTTATCGGTTGAAAAAACTACGTTTAGTTTAAAACCGTATTTCAACAAAGACGACATTGCCTTGATAAGACGTTAATTCAACGTGTATTTAGTATGTTATTTTCAACTACGGTATAGAATTTGTTTAACATGTTTCTTACAAATGTAAAAATATAATGAAAAACTAATTGAATAATACGAAACAATTTGTATGTTCTCATGTGCACGTTGAAAACAGATTGCATTTTAAACTATATTTCAACGAAGATAGAATTTCGTTGATCGGGCGTTAATGTGACGTGAGTATACCCGACACTTAACTGATACTTTTTATTTAATCAGAATTTAATCTAAATTTATGTGGAAAATTGCACGATTTTTCCATACCTGGCTGATAGCAAGGAGTCCAGGGCTGTACGATACGCGGTGTCGCAGTTTTTGTTTACAATGTATAAAAGGCTATGGCCCCTTTTTTCAACCCCTTCGTGAAAGGTTACGGTACGTTTTTCAATCCCTATTTAACAGCACAGATTAGACAGAATTTAACCTAACCCAAATAACATGTACGCCCTCCAACACTATGAAAGGGTACGAAGTTCTTTTTCATCCACTACACAGCACCATAGCAGAGATTCCATAAAAGGCTACGAACATGGAATAGGAGTTTGTGAAAGGCTACGGCATCTTTTTTCAACCCCTTTTTAACATGGCAGAGATTAGACAGAATTTAACCTCCAAATGACAGAGACGCCCTTCAAATCTATGAAAGGGTACGAAGCTCTTTTTCATCCCCTAGACAAGTGCACAATAACAAATAAGACTACGAACCCTTTCCAACCCCTATTTAACATAGCAGAGATTACACCAGTGCACGATAGCAGAGATTCCATAAAAGGGCACGAAGCTACATAGACTACGGCTACGAACATAGCAGCGAAATATATGCTAGTTAACCTAACATGGTACGAATCTCTTTTTGCAACCCTTATTTAACATAGCAGATATTTCATAAAAGGCTACGAAGCTCTTTTCAATTCCTAAAAACACTACAGAGGCTATGGTCTACAGCAAAGATTGACTACGAAGCTCTTTTTTGCAACCCTTAATGAGACTATACTTTATCTAACCCACACATTTTAGAAAAGGCAGAGATTCGCCACATGCAACGCTCGCCCCGCAAACCCCTATTTAACATAGCAGCAATATACTAGTTACGCTATTTAACAACACATAGTGCACGATAGTATAAAAGGCTATGAACCCTTCCCAGCCCTATTTAATATAGCAGAGATTACACAGGATTTAACCCCACATAGTACATGAGTGTACGAACACATCTTCCAAGCCCCTATTTAACATAGCAGAGATAACACAGGATTTAACCCACCTACAGTACAACAGTGCACAATAGCATGAAATGCTATGAAGCTCTTTCTCAACCCTAAAAAACACTACGGAGTCTATGGTCCAGCTCCCTATTTAACATAGCAGAGATTATATGCCCTCTAGGCTAGAGATTAGACGTGAATCAGACAAGCAGAAATCTGAAGTCGGTTTCTATACCACACCCTACAATAAATGGTCAATATAGTCGGTAACCACAACCAAGGTTCACTACCTACGCCCAAGTCGAAGTTCAAATATGTAAGTTTGTATAGGTCGTAAACGGTAGAACGTATTGAGGTTCTGTTTTCACATTTGGTATGAGGGCATCGAATAGTATATGCGGACCCGAGGTCAAAGATCAGATATTTAACAGTGTATATCTCGTAAACGGTGAGACATATTGAGATTCTGTTTTCACATTTGGTGTGAGGGCATCGGGAAGTATATGCGGACCCCGAGGTCAAAGCTCAAATATTTAACCGTGCATAGATCGTAAACGACGAAACATATTGTGATTCTGTTTTCACAGTGATATGTATTTTGGTGTGCTAATGTCAAATCTGAAGTCAGTTTGCTAACTTTGCTCCTGTGGTCGTAGAATTATGAAACTTATTACGCAATTTATTTTAGCCACGGGAATGTTAAATATGCAAACTGCATTATTTCTACCTGTTGTCGTTTCCGAGATATGGCGGTTTGAATTTTTCGAATTTTATTTTTCGGGACAATAACTATGAAAACCTCTAATTATGTTATTTTGAACACGGTAATGCTGAATTTGAAAAAGATATGGCGCTTCCAAGATATGGCGGTTCGAATTTTGTCGAATTTTGACATTTTAGACGCAGAATTGAGAAACTCGCAGAAATGTTATTCGGGCTGGTAATGACGAATGTGATATTTGCTTCTATCTATTGTCGCTTCCAAGATATGGCGGTTTGGATTTGTCGAATGTTTACATTCTAGACGCAGAATTGAGAAGCTCGCAGTTTACATGTTATTTGGGTCGGTGATGCCGAATGTAAAATTTTCTTCTTTCTACCACCTACCCTTTTCATTATATGGCGGCTTAATTTTTTTTTTCGGTCCCAGAACTATGAAACTCGCAAGTTATAAGTTATTCGGGATTGGTGATGGTTCCATGATATGACAGTTTGGGGTAGGTGATGTTTGCTTTTTCCCAACATAGCATAGCTTCCACCTTTGTCTCATGCCAAATGCACAAAAACCTTGAATGCATCATTATTCCGTAGCTGTCTTGAGGCTGCAGAAAAGCGGGGTAATTGTAATAATTACTATATTCACAAGTATGCAAAACTCGCAGAACTCGTGTAAGCAATTACACACTAGAAATAATATATTACTTTGTTCTTTGACAACAAGTACACGTTCGGTACAGCCTCTCAGCGCTATTTTATAGATCATACAGAAAATTACAGATTTGCCGGTAAATTACAGACCAACATGGTGTTGGAGGAGGTATTAAATGTGAAATTCCACACTATTTCCTCAGATTGTAATTTAATAGCCAACCCTTAGGATCTAGTGGTTATGGATATACCACTTTTTCTTTCGACGAATTGAGTTTCCATAATTATTCGTTTGCTGGGAGTATGCGTTGAATGTGCTGCAGGTAGTTCTGCCCCAATGAGAGCATTGCTTGCACTGGCACTGCATTATTCACTGACGTCAGGACCATTAGTGGTGGTTGAGAAGGCCTGTAAAGTGAATAAAATATCTTGAATACGTCTACTATTCCGTAACTATTACCAGGGCTGCAGCATAAAGTGACTAGCAAAATTATTCGGGGCCTGTAGTGTTTGTACAAAATATGGAATTTATTAGAAATATATTTTTTTACAGCTAACAAAAAACAAATATTACCTTCGAAGGGCGTGTGAAACGTTTTCCAGTTCTATTTCAATAAGACATACAAACTGTTTTAAGTAGAATTCACCCTAATATCAAATGTTTGTTGCTTTGAATGGCTAAATAAAACATACGAAACGTGTGTTAGACGTCTTCCGATCCTTGTTTAGTGACTGTTTTAAGAATAGTTGGTGCTTTTTGCCTTTAAAGGACCACTTCGGAGGGTCATACTTAGCTATGAAAGAGATATTTTAGCATATAATTCAGGTAGAAAATAGTCTTTCAACTATAATGTATCGAAGAAAAGAATCAATTGGAGAATTTATAGGGTAAACAAGTAACAAATGTGAATACGCCGCCTCGTAAGCAGGATGAAGGTGTTTTTTTGTTATTGGGAGGGAGAAAAGTGACATTTTTTAAGTAAAACACCTGAAACGGCCAAATTAAGAGCCCGTGTTTGGTGAAAGAGACATTAGAACCAGAGCCCTACACGGGCCGGGCGCGCCCGTTCGGCCCGGCGGACGGCCCAAGCCGGCCCGGCCCGTTTCAAGTACACCGAGTCAGGCACATTCTGAGCCGGGCCGACCCGGACACAAACGCTATCGGGTCGAAACGGGCACAAGTACTACCGGACGAACTGGGCCGGGTCGGATCGAGTCGGACACTTCAAAAGTAGGATCGAGCTATAATACTGTCGGCCTATGTTAATCGTAATTTGTTTGGAAAACTGACTCTTTATACAATAATTTAAATTACTGTACTACTACCACTACTGCTACTACTACTATTACTTCTACTGTTATTATTACTACTACTACTGATACTACTACTACTGCTGATAATACTATTACTAATGCTAATACTATTACTAATGCTAATACTACTACTATTATGACTACTGCTAATACTAGTATTTCTACTATTACTACTAGTACTACTACTACTATTTCTACTACTATTACTACTGCTGCTGCTACTACTACTATTATGACTACTGCTGTGCTGCTACTACTACTACTAATAATAATAATACTCCTAAAATTACTACTATTACTACTACTACTAGTG